>CAXDID010001241.1:388915-508412 GCA_963988835.1 Hexamita inflata
GTATATTCATGTCCAAATAATAATGATTTTTTGTACATTATATTTTACTTATCATGATATACGAACGGCAGTAACTTGAGGTAAACACTAACAAAAGATTAAGCAACGATACAACACTTTTTGAACGAATCTGAAATCATACACAGTATATAGAGGCAAAAATCGATGGCGTACACCACTCTATTATGATGTAACTATTAGTTACATTGATTTTGATAAGTAGAAATATACAAACATGTTAAAGCGAACATATTTATTTTTCGTAACTTTACCACTCTGTTATAATGCATAATTATTTAGACTCGATTTTCAGAAAGTGATTTATGGGAAGTTATTACCCAATATTAATACTAAAATATATCTGGATTATTCACAATGAAGACTACTTCGATATATTTTTGCAGTCTAATGAATTATGCTGTATCATTTGGTCAAATATTTTGCGATGGATAGAAACTCTTTCCATCTATAGAGGCTTCCATTTATCCGAGAGAGGCACATGTTAAACTATATTGCCCGAACTCTATTACCAGAAATTGATGTCTTGGGATTATACACATTATTATATTTATGCTCTAAATTTATTAACAATTTAATTGTGATGTTAATAATGTTTTCACTTTAAATGAGAATTGTAGATGTACATGTATAATATTATTATTTATTGATACTAGTATTATTGATAAGGTTGCATAAAGTTACAATAATTACTAATTACTAAATTATTTATATTTTTTTAATAATAATACTGATATAGTTCAAATCTAGTATTACTGGAAAATAAATTTAGTGAATGAAACTATTATGTTAGGTTTGATTAATGACCCATATGCAATAAATGACAACTATATAGCGTATCAGATGTCAATAAAATTGTTTGAGTATTGTACTGTTCAAGTTTCTAAGATACTTTTATAGAAGAATCAAAAATGTAACTAACTAGTATTTTATAATCTTCAATTAATAATACTAAAAATAGTAATGTATACTATTCAATATATATATTTATAAATTTTCATCATATATTATAAATAATTAGTACTGATAAGGTTACAGTTTTATATTTTATTATAAATATAATATCATGTCATATATCAACATCCGGATTGAGATTAATTAATAACAATAGCACAATTCGTTACAATAATGAGGTTAATCTTGTTAATTCCTTCTGTAGAGACAATATTAACTGTGAAAGAAGATGCTCCGTTGTTACTTAATAGTATTCCAGTCTATGTGTAGGTACCTTGTGCTAAAATATTTATTGAGTTAATTTTAGTTTCAATAATGGACAAAATTGTATTTGATATGGCAGATATTAAACCTGAACAAGCTACTAGTGTTGAGTTACTGAAACCTGAAATATCAACAATATTCACATTTGTATTTCTAATTTATACGCTAGCGCTATAGACATAACCTAGTAATCCACCAGCAGAGACAGATTTAACTTATGATCCAAATGCCTAAATTATTGACTAATTAACAATTATTTAATTCATTATTAATGGACTTGTATGAGTATCACCTAATGCTCCGCCAGATATCGCCCAACTTGTATCAGCTTATGAATAAATAGAAATATCTATGATAATACATGTATTAATATTTATTTATCCGTATAAATCAGCAAATATACTTCCAGAAAGTGCAGAATCTACAATTGATAGAGAAAACATTTGCGATGATGAAATATATACATTGTTAACTGTTATTTATGAGGTAACAACATAAGCTGATATCAAACCAGCACGTGTAGAAGAAGCAATACGTGAATTTGAGATTGTTATGTTTGATATTTTGGACATAGCCTACAATTATCCCAAAAAGGCCCCCATTGTAGGTCCTGTTTAGTTCGTTAGTATTTGCATTTAAACTAATATATTTTGAGCATCCAATGAAAATCCACTTACTATTCCAATAATGCCAACATCCGAATAATATCCTTAAATAATATAGTATTTTGTGGATATGCTGTTAAGTGATATAATACCATTTATATATCCTATAATTCCAAATATATTAAAAATTGAAGTAGATAACGCATCAAATTACTAATTTGCGCAAAGCATTAATATATTTGTTGAAGAATTATTAATGTATCCTAATAATTGACCCATATAACTTGAATATTATACAATAACTTATTCATAAGACCAAATAGTTACATCAAAAATTAATATATTTGAACTGTTTCCATTTGAAATAATTCCTCCATAGCTTAAATAATTGTTTTAATTTGTTGATATTTAACTAATTAAATTACTTTTTGTGACATTACCTATTATTATTGAAATATGACTTATTTATATCCCAGTGTAATTCAGTTGTGAAACTAAATAGGATGATAGATTACCAACTGTGAATTAATTTGGATTAATTACAACATAATTAAATGAAACAGTACTTTAAGTTAATATTTAATAACTACCTAACGCAACATTATTGTTACTGAAGTAATTTCCAAGTATTTAGTAACCTTTTATGTATAGTTTGCCATTTACTGTTTGAATTAAATTAATTGAACCAACTGACAATGGATTCATAGTAATATTTAGAACTAGATTTGATATATTTGTTGAAGTAGATACTTATTATAATATTGTTAATATAGAACCTGCATTCACACTTATAGAAGTGCCTGTATTTGAAATGATTCCCATCTAATTAATATTCAATTAAGTGCTTTGAGATAATAAAGAGCCCGTTTAAAATGTTAAATCGTTAAATTACAGTTTAATATTTAAAAATGAAGTTTAAGTTTTAAATAGAGTAAACGAAGTTCCAATTGATTGTATATCTATAAATGCGTTTTAAATAACTACTGAATCAAATGCGAACCCCGATTAATAATCTGAGCTTTAAACTGTTTACGTAATACTTGAAATATTAAAGTATTTAAATGTGTACAGTTACTATTAACACTGGAACCAAAGTTCTTACTCTTGTGTATTTAAAACAATACTTGATATAAAAGCCAGCGAATCATTTAATGCTTTTATTTACTAATCTTTAATACTTATGTTGGCAGCCAAAGCTGAATATAGAAAAGCAGTATTAGAGGATAAAGCAGAATATATATTTGAAGCATTATTATATATTCTCTGATCTAATGTACTGAAATTACTTGATATTAGTGAAATTATATCTGATTTATTCCCCTAAATATACTATTCCAAAACTATCTGCTACGTTTCAATGTTTTAGTGCATTATCGAAAGATTATTTTATAAACTGTTATTAACAGATTATATAGATTGATTCAGACTGCTTATAACAGCACTTGAATTTAGAAGACCAATTATACTATTATTCAGTTCTTAGACTTTTTAAGTTATTTAATTCTGCAACATGGTGGAATTATTAACTAAAGATTGTTCTAGTAATGATATATTGTTGTAAATACTCTTATCCAAAGCTTAATTTAGTTATATTATAGATTTGTTAATGTTAGATATGTTTTCTAAGATATGTTCTTCTGATTAGTTAAATAGCTCTTAAACATATAATAATGTTTGATTAATTTCATTTTCTATGCTTGTATTCATTTGTTATATTATTAAATAGAGCTAATCAGTTTTTAATGATAATTAATCTATAGATTAATTTTGATATGATATCTAAATATATAAATTAGTTAACGTAGAAGCTATGTCAATACATTATGTACCGTTCATAACATAATATTCTTTGCAAATACACTATTAACCATTGAAAACAAATGGATGAACACATGAATACATATTATTACTTAATTCACCATTTTTCAGTTAATCTGCACATATACCGTACATATAAATATTAGATGAAAGACATATATTTTAACATGTTTACGTTATAATGGATGATAATCATAATAGACTATTTGATAATTAAGCATTTGAACATGCAGTCACATTATTTATAATTATAATTACATTAATCGAGGTTAATAATACTAGTTACTGATTGTTTTCACTATTATTATTATATCCTAGCATACTTACATTAATTAATTCAAAAATAGATAACTATTTTGTAATTTTTATAATTAATCCAGCAGAACCCTAACTAGAAAACCGATATTACAATAATGTGTTCTAAACACTTATTGTGGATATTGAATTAAATATAAGACCAGACAATATTTGTCCAGAAGCAATAAAAATTAAAATCGAATTTGTAACTCCAATATCACATTGTAAACAAATTAATGCGCTATTAAATGTATTAAATGTAAGAGTAATATTTATAGTACACTGTTTAAGTTGTTATAATTCTGTGTTAAATCCAAAAACTGCGAAGTTATTATCATTTGAAATTTTGCTTACAATTTCAGATAATTATATTTATTCTGTGTTTAAGAAAATATGTTATATTTTATTTGATGTTTACAGTGCAATACTATTTATTACAACTTAATTTAATTGTTTACCTCTTTAACAATAAAAATATTGTTTATTATTTAATAATATATTAGAATTGCAAGTATCTTATTACAAAGAATCAACCATTCTATAGTTCTATAATTATAATTTACTGTATATTCATGTCCAAATAATAATGATTTTTTGTACATTATATTTTACTTATCATGATATACGAACGGCAGTAACTTGAGGTAAACACTAACAAAAGATTAAGCAACGATACAACACTTTTTGAACGAATCTGAAATCATACACAGTATATAGAGGCAAAAATCGATGGCGTACACCACTCTATTATGATGTAACTATTAGTTACATTGATTTTGATAAGTAGAAATATACAAACATGTTAAAGCGAACATATTTATTTTTCGTAACTTTACCACTCTGTTATAATGCATAATTATTTAGACTCGATTTTCAGAAAGTTATTTATGGGAAGTTATTACCCAATATTAATACTAAAATATATCTGGATTATTCACAATGAAGACTACTTCGATATATTTTTGCAGTCTAATGAATTATGCTGTATCATTTGGTCAAATATTTTGCGATGGATAGAAACTCTTTCCATCTATAGAGGCTTCCATTTATCCGAGAGAGGCACATGTTAAACTTTATTGCCCGAACTCTATTACCAGAAATTGATGTCTTGGGATTATACACATTATTATATTTATGCTCTAAATTTATTAACAATTTAATTGTGATGTTAATAATGTTTTCACTTTAAATGAGAATTGTAGATGTACATGTATAATATTATTATTTATTGATACTAGTATTATTGATAAGGTTGCATAAAGTTATAATAATTACTAATTACTAAATTATTTATATTTTTTTAATAATAATACTGATATAGTTCAAATCTAGTATTACTGGAAAATAAATTTAGTGAATGAAACTATTATGTTAGGTTTGATTAATGACCCATATGCAATAAATGACAACTATATAGCGTATCAGATGTCAATAAAATTGTTTGAGTATTGTACTGTTCAAGTTTCTAAGATACTTTTATAGAAGAATCAAAAATGTAACTAACTAGTATTTTATAATCTTCAATTAATAATACTAAAAATAGTAATGTATACTATTCAATATATATATTTATAAATTTTCATCATATATTATAAATAATTAGTACTGATAAGGTTACAGTTTTATATTTTATTATAAATATAATATCATGTCATATATCAACATCCGGATTGAGATTAATTAATAACAATAGCACAATTCGTTACAATAATGAGGTTAATCTTGTTAATTCCTTCTGTAGAGACAATATTAACTGTGAAAGAAGATGCTCCGTTGTTACTTAATAGTATTCCAGTCTATGTGTAGGTACCTTGTGCTAAAATATTTATTGAGTTAATTTTAGTTTCAATAATGGACAAAATTGTATTTGATATGGCAGATATTAAACCTGAACAAGCTACTAGTGTTGAGTTACTGAAACCTGAAATATCAACAATATTCACATTTGTATTTCTAATTTATACGCTAGCGCTATAGACATAACCTAGTAATCCACCAGCAGAGACAGATTTAACTTATGATCCAAATGCCTAAATTATTGACTAATTAACAATTATTTAATTCATTATTAATGGACTTGTATGAGTATCACCTAATGCTCCGCCAGATATCGCCCACCATGTATCAGCTTATGAATAAATAGAAATATCTATGATAATACATGTATTAATATTTATTTATCCGTATAAATCAGCAAATATACTTCCAGAAAGTGCAGAATCTACAATTGATAGAGAAAACATTTGCGATGATGAAATATATACATTGTTAACTGTTATTTATGAGGTAACAACATAAGCTGATATCAAACCAGCACGTGTAGAAGAAGCAATACGTGAATTTGAGATTGTTATGTTTGATATTTTGGACATAGCCTACAATTATCCCAAAAAGGCCCCCATTGTAGGTCCTGTTTAGTTCGTTAGTATTTGCATTTAAACTAATATATTTTGAGCATCCAATGAAAATCCACTTACTATTCCAATAATGCCAACATCCGAATAATATCCTTAAATAATATAGTATTTTGTGGATATGCTGTTAAGTGATATAATACCATTTATATATCCTATAATTCCAAATATATTAAAAATTGAAGTAGATAACGCATCAAATTACTAATTTGCGCAAAGCATTAATATATTTGTTGAAGAATTATTAATGTATCCTAATAATTGACCCATATAACTTGAATATTATACAATAACTTATTCATAAGACCAAATAGTTACATCAAAAATTAATATATTTGAACTGTTTCCATTTGAAATAATTCCTCCAGCTTAAATAATTGTTTTAATTTGTTGATATTTAACTAATTAAATTACTTTTTGTGACATTACCTATTATTATTGAAATATGACTTATTTATATCCCAGTGTAATTCAGTTGTGAAACTAAATAGGATGATAGATTACCAACTGTGAATTAAGTTGGATTAATTACAACATAATTAAATGAAACAGTACTTTAAGTTAATATTTAATAACTACCTAACGCAACATTATTGTTACTGAAGTAATTTCCAAGTATTTAGTAACCTTTTATGTATAGTTTGCCATTTACTGTTTGAATTAAATTAATTGAACCAACTGACAATGGATTCATAGTAATATTTAGAACTAGATTTGATATATTTGTTGAAGTAGATACTTATTATAATATTGTTAATATAGAACCTGCATTCACACTTATAGAAGTGCCTGTATTTGAAATGATTCCCATCTAATTAATATTCAATTAAGTGCTTTGAGATAATAAAGAGCCCGTTTAAAATGTTAAATCGTTAAATTACAGTTTAATATTTAAAAATGAAGTTTAAGTTTTAAATAGAGTAAACGAAGTTCCAATTGATTGTATATCTATAAATGCGTTTTAAATAACTACTGAATCAAATGCGAACCCCGATTAATAATCTGAGCTTTAAACTGTTTACGTAATACTTGAAATATTAAAGTATTTAAATGTGTACAGTTACTATTAACACTGGAACCAAAGTTCTTACTCTTGTGTATTTAAAACAATACTTGATATAAAAGCCAGCGAATCATTTAATGCTTTTATTTACTAATCTTTAATACTTATGTTGGCAGCCAAAGCTGAATATAGAAAAGCAGTATTAGAGGATAAAGCAGAATATATATTTGAAGCATTATTATATATTCTCTGATCTAATGTACTGAAATTACTTGATATTAGTGAAATTATATCTGATTTATTCCCCTAAATATACTATTCCAAAACTATCTGCTACGTTTCAATGTTTTAGTGCATTATCGAAAGATTATTTTATAAACTGTTATTAACAGATTATATAGATTGATTCAGACTGCTTATAACAGCACTTGAATTTAGAAGACCAATTATACTATTATTCAGTTCTTAGACTTTTTAAGTTATTTAATTCTGCAACATGGTGGAATTATTAACTAAAGATTGTTCTAGTAATGATATATTGTTGTAAATACTCTTATCCAAAGCTTAATTTAGTTATATTATAGATTTGTTAATGTTAGATATGTTTTCTAAGATATGTTCTTCTGATTAGTTAAATAGCTCTTAAACATATAATAATGTTTGATTAATTTCATTTTCTATGCTTGTATTCATTTGTTATATTATTAAATAGAGCTAATCAGTTTTTAATGATAATTAATCTATAGATTAATTTTGATATGATATCTAAATAGATAAATTAGTTAACGTAGAAGCTATGTCAATACATTATGTACCGTTCATAACATAATATTCTTTGCAAATACACTATTAACCATTGAAAACAAATGGATGAACACATGAATACATATTATTACTTAATTCACCATTTTTCAGTTAATCTGCACATATACCATATATATAAATATTAGATGAAAGACATATATTTTAACATGTTTACGTTATAATGGATGATAATTATAATAGACTATTTGATAATTAAGCATTTGAACATGCAGTCACATTATTTATAATTATAATTACATTAATCGAGGTTAATAATACTAGTTACTGATTGTTTTCACTATTATTATTATATCCTAGCATACTTACATTAATTAATTCAAAAATAGATAACTATTTTGTAATTTTTATAATTAATCCAGCAGAACCCTAACTAGAAAACCGATATTACAATAATGTGTTCTAAACACTTATTGTGGATATTGAATTAAATATAAGACCAGACAATATTTGTCCAGAAGCAATAAAAATTAAAATCGAATTTGTAACTCCAATATCACATTGTAAACAAATTAATGCGCTATTAAATGTATTAAATGTAAGAGTAATATTTATAGTACACTGTTTAAGTTGTTATAATTCTGTGTTAAATCCAAAAACTGCGAAGTTATTATCATTTGAAATTTTGCTTACAATTTCAGATAATTATATTTATTCTGTGTTTAAGAAAATATGTTATATTTTATTTGATGTTTACAGTGCAATACTATTTATTACAACTTAATTTAATTGTTTACCTCTTTAACAATAAAAATATTGTTTATTATTTAATAATATATTAGAATTGCAAGTATCTTATTACAAAGAATCAACCATTCTATAGTTCTATAATTTACTGTATATTCATGTCCAAATAATAATGATTTTTTGTACATTATATTTTACTTATCATGATATACGAACGGCAGTAACTTGAGGTAAACACTAACAAAAGATTAAGCAACGATACAACACTTTTTGAACGAATCTGAAATCATACACAGTATATAGAGGCAAAAATCGATGGCGTACACCACTCTATTATGATGTAACTATTAGTTACATTGATTTTGATAAGTAGAAATATACAAACATGTTAAAGCGAACATATTTATTTTTCGTAACTTTACCACTCTGTTATAATGCATAATTATTTAGACTCGATTTTCAGAAAGTTATTTATGGGAAGTTATTACCCAATATTAATACTAAAATATATCTGGATTATTCACAATGAAGACTACTTCGATATATTTTTGCAGTCTAATGAATTATGCTGTATCATTTGGTCAAATATTTTGCGATGGATAGAAACTCTTTCCATCTATAGAGGCTTCCATTTATCCGAGAGAGGCACATGTTAAACTTTATTGCCCGAACTCTATTACCAGAAATTGATGTCTTGGGATTATACACATTATTATATTTATGCTCTAAATTTATTAACAATTTAATTGTGATGTTAATAATGTTTTCACTTTAAATGAGAATTGTAGATGTACATGTATAATATTATTATTTATTGATACTAGTATTATTGATAAGGTTGCATAAAGTTATAATAATTACTAATTACTAAATTATTTATATTTTTTTAATAATAATACTGATATAGTTCAAATCTAGTATTACTGGAAAATAAATTTAGTGAATGAAACTATTATGTTAGGTTTGATTAATGACCCATATGCAATAAATGACAACTATATAGCGTATCAGATGTCAATAAAATTGTTTGAGTATTGTACTGTTCAAGTTTCTAAGATACTTTTATAGAAGAATCAAAAATGTAACTAACTAGTATTTTATAATCTTCAATTAATAATACTAAAAATAGTAATGTATACTATTCAATATATATATTTATAAATTTTCATCATATATTATAAATAATTAGTACTGATAAGGTTACAGTTTTATATTTTATTATAAATATAATATCATGTCATATATCAACATCCGGATTGAGATTAATTAATAACAATAGCACAATTCGTTACAATAATGAGGTTAATCTTGTTAATTCCTTCTGTAGAGACAATATTAACTGTGAAAGAAGATGCTCCGTTGTTACTTAATAGTATTCCAGTCTATGTGTAGGTACCTTGTGCTAAAATATTTATTGAGTTAATTTTAGTTTCAATAATGGACAAAATTGTATTTGATATGGCAGATATTAAACCTGAACAAGCTACTAGTGTTGAGTTACTGAAACCTGAAATATCAACAATATTCACATTTGTATTTCTAATTTATACGCTAGCGCTATAGACATAACCTAGTAATCCACCAGCAGAGACAGATTTAACTTATGATCCAAATGCCTAAATTATTGACTAATTAACAATTATTTAATTCATTATTAATGGACTTGTATGAGTACTAATGCTCCATGAATATCCTTAACTTGTATCAGCTTATGAATAAATAAGAATATACTATGATATCCATGTATTAATATTTATTTATCCGTATAAATCAACAAATATACTTCCAGAAAGTGCAGAATCTACAATTGATAGAGAAAACATTTGCGATGATGAAATATATACATTGTTAACTGTTGTTATGAGGTAACAACATGGCTGATATCAAACCAGCACGATGAAGAAAGCAATACGTGAATTTGAGGTATGTTTTGATATTTTGGACATAGTACAATTATCTAAAGGCCCCATTGTAGGTCTGTTTAGTTCGTTAGTATTTGCATTTAAACTAATATATTTTGAGCATCAATGAAAATCCACTTACTATTCCAATAGTAGCAACATCCGAATAATATCATAAATAATATAGTATTTTGTGGATATGCTGTTAAAAGTGATATAATACCATTTATGTATCCTATAATTCCAGATATATTAAAAATTGAAGTAGATAACATCAAATTACTAATTTGCGCAAAGCATTAATATATTTGTTGAAGAATTATTAATGTATCTAATAATTGACCCATATGGCAAGATATTATACAATAACATTCATAAGACCAAATAGTTAATAAAGGTGTATATTTGGGACATTCTAATTAAATTTGAGAGACTCAGACTATCTTAGCTGATATTGTTTTAATTTGTTGATATTTAACTAATTGAATTACTATTTGTGACATTACCTATTATTATTGAAATATGACTTATTTATATCCCAGTGTAATTCAGTTGTGAAACTAAATATGATGATAGATTACCAACTGTGAATTAAGTTGGATTAATTACAACATAATTAAATGAAACAGTACTTTAAGTTAATATTTAATAACTACCTAACGCAACATTATTGTTACTGAAGTAATTTCCAAGTATTTAGTAACCTTTTATGTATAGTTTGCCATTTACTGTTGAAATTAAATTAATTGAACCAACTGACGAAGGATTCATTGTGATATTTAGAATCAGATTTGAGATATTCGTTTAAGCAGTTACTAATTATAATATACTTAAAATTGAACTTGCATTCACACTTATAGAAGTGCCTGTATTTGAAATGATTCCCATTTAATTAATAATCAACGTTGAGCTTTGAGATAATACAGAACCCGTTTAAAATGTTAAATCGTTAAATTACAGTTAAATATTTAAAAATGAAGTTTAAGTTTTAAATAGAGTAAGCAAGTTCCAATTGATTGTATATCTATAAATGCGTTTTTAATAACTACTGGATCAAATGCGAACCCCGATTAATAATCTGAGCTTTAAACTGTTGCATGTACTTGAAATATTACAAGTATTTAAATGTGTGCAGTACTATTAACACTGGAACCAAAAGTTCTTACTCTTGTGTATTTAAAACAATACTTGATATAAAAATAAAGCGAATCATTTAATAACATTTACCTAATCTTTAATACTTATGTTGTAGCCAAAGCTGAATATAGAAAGCAGTATTAGGATAAAGCAGAATATATATTTGAAGCATTGTGCTATATTCTCTGATCTAATAATACTGAAATTACTTGATATTAGTGAAGTATATCTGATTTATTCCCCCTAAATATACTATTCCAAAACTATCTGCTACGTTTCAATGTTTGGTGCATTATCGAAAGATTATTACATAAACTGTTATTAACAAGATTATATGAATTGATTCAGACTGCTTATAACAGCACTTGAATTTAGAAGACCAATTATACTATTATTCAGTTCTTAGACTTTTTAAGTTATTTAATTCTGCAACATGGTGGAATTATTAACTAAAGATTGTTCTAGTAATGATATATTGTTGTAAATACTCTTATCCAAAGCTTAATTTAGTTATATTATAGATTTGTTAATGTTAGATATGTTTTCTAAGATATGTTCTTCTGATTAGTTAAATAGCTCTTAAACATATAATAATGTTTGATTAATTTCATTTTCTATGCTTGTATTCATTTGTTATATTATTAAATAGAGCTAATCAGTTTTTAATGATAATTAATCTATAGATTAATTTTGATATGATATCTAAATAGATAAATTAGTTAACGTAGAAGCTATGTCAATACATTATGTACCGTTCATAACATAATATTCTTTGCAAATACACTATTAACCATTGAAAACAAATGGATGAACACATGAATACATATTATTACTTAATTCACCATTTTTCAGTTAATCTGCACATATACCGTACATATAAATATTAGATGAAAGACATATATTTTAACATGTTTACGTTATAATGGATGATAATCATAATAGACTATTTGATAATTAAGCATTTGAACATGCAGTCACATTATTTATAATTATAATTACATTAATCGAGGTTAATAATACTAGTTACTGATTGTTTTCACTATTATTATTATATCCTAGCATACTTACATTAATTAATTCAAAAATAGATAACTATTTTGTAATTTTTATAATTAATCCAGCAGAACCCTAACTAGAAAACCGATATTACAATAATGTGTTCTAAACACTTATTGTGGATATTGAATTAAATATAAGACCAGACAATATTTGTCCAGAAGCAATAAAAATTAAAATCGAATTTGTAACTCCAATATCACATTGTAAACAAATTAATGCGCTATTAAATGTGATGCATGTAAGTAGTATTTATAGTACACTGTTTAAGTTATTTATAATTCTGTGTTAAAAATAAAAAGCTGCAGAAGTTATTATCATTTGAAATTTGCTTACAATTTCAGATAATTATATTTATTCTGTGTTTAAGAAAGTATATTACATATTTTATTTGATGTTTACAGTGCAATACTATTTATTACAGCTTAATTTAATTATTTTACCTCTTTAACAATAAAAATATTGTTTATTATTTAATAATATATTAGAATTTACAAGTATCTTATTACAAGAATCAACCATTCTATAGTTCTATAATTTACTGTATATTCATGTCCAAATAATAATGATTTTTTGTACATTATATTTTACTTATCATGATATACGAACGGCAGTAACTTGAGGTAAACACTAACAAAAGATTAAGCAACGATACAACACTTTTTGAACGAATCTGAAATCATACACAGTATATAGAGGCAAAAATCGATGGCGTACACCACTCTATTATGATGTAACTATTAGTTACATTGATTTTGATAAGTAGAAATATACAAACATGTTAAAGCGAACATATTTATTTTTCGTAACTTTACCACTCTGTTATAATGCATAATTATTTAGACTCGATTTTCAGAAAGTTATTTATGGGAAGTTATTACCCAATATTAATACTAAAATATATCTGGATTATTCACAATGAAGACTACTTCGATATATTTTTGCAGTCTAATGAATTATGCTGTATCATTTGGTCAAATATTTTGCGATGGATAGAAACTCTTTCCATCTATAGAGGCTTCCATTTATCCGAGAGAGGCACATGTTAAACTATATTGCCCGAACTCTATTACCAGAAATTGATGTCTTGGGATTATACACATTATTATATTTATGCTCTAAATTTATTAACAATTTAATTGTGATGTTAATAATGTTTTCACTTTAAATGAGAATTGTAGATGTACATGTATAATATTATTATTTATTGATACTAGTATTATTGATAAGGTTGCATAAAGTTATAATAATTACTAATTACTAAATTATTTATATTTTTTTAATAATAATACTGATATAGTTCAAATCTAGTATTACTGGAAAATAAATTTAGTGAATGAAACTATTATGTTAGGTTTGATTAATGACCCATATGCAATAAATGACAACTATATAGCGTATCAGATGTCAATAAAATTGTTTGAGTATTGTACTGTTCAAGTTTCTAAGATACTTTTATAGAAGAATCAAAAATGTAACTAACTAGTATTTTATAATCTTCAATTAATAATACTAAAAATAGTAATGTATACTATTCAATATATATATTTATAAATTTTCATCATATATTATAAATAATTAGTACTGATAAGGTTACAGTTTTATATTTTATTATAAATATAATATCATGTCATATATCAACATCCGGATTGAGATTAATTAATAACAATAGCACAATTCGTTACAATAATGAGGTTAATCTTGTTAATTCCTTCTGTAGAGACAATATTAACTGTGAAAGAAGATGCTCCGTTGTTACTTAATAGTATTCCAGTCTATGTGTAGGTACCTTGTGCTAAAATATTTATTGAGTTAATTTTAGTTTCAATAATGGACAAAATTGTATTTGATATGGCAGATATTAAACCTGAACAAGCTACTAGTGTTGAGTTACTGAAACCTGAAATATCAACAATATTCACATTTGTATTTCTAATTTATACGCTAGCGCTATAGACATAACCTAGTAATCCACCAGCAGAGACAGATTTAACTTATGATCCAAATGCCTAAATTATTGACTAATTAACAATTATTTAATTCATTATTAATGGACTTGTATGAGTATCACCTAATGCTCCGCCAGATATCGCCCACCATGTATCAGCTTATGAATAAATAGAAATATCTATGATAATACATGTATTAATATTTATTTATCCGTATAAATCAGCAAATATACTTCCAGAAAGTGCAGAATCTACAATTGATAGAGAAAACATTTGCGATGATGAAATATATACATTGTTAACTGTTATTTATGAGGTAACAACATAAGCTGATATCAAACCAGCACGTGTAGAAGAAGCAATACGTGAATTTGAGATTGTTATGTTTGATATTTTGGACATAGCCTACAATTATCCCAAAAAGGCCCCCATTGTAGGTCCTGTTTAGTTCGTTAGTATTTGCATTTAAACTAATATATTTTGAGCATCCAATGAAAATCCACTTACTATTCCAATAATGCCAACATCCGAATAATATCCTTAAATAATATAGTATTTTGTGGATATGCTGTTAAGTGATATAATACCATTTATATATCCTATAATTCCAAATATATTAAAAATTGAAGTAGATAACGCATCAAATTACTAATTTGCGCAAAGCATTAATATATTTGTTGAAGAATTATTAATGTATCCTAATAATTGACCCATATAACTTGAATATTATACAATAACTTATTCATAAGACCAAATAGTTACATCAAAAATTAATATATTTGAACTGTTTCCATTTGAAATAATTCCTCCAGCTTAAATAATTGTTTTAATTTGTTGATATTTAACTAATTAAATTACTTTTTGTGACATTACCTATTATTATTGAAATATGACTTATTTATATCCCAGTGTAATTCAGTTGTGAAACTAAATAGGATGATAGATTACCAACTGTGAATTAAGTTGGATTAATTACAACATAATTAAATGAAACAGTACTTTAAGTTAATATTTAATAACTACCTAACGCAACATTATTGTTACTGAAGTAATTTCCAAGTATTTAGTAACCTTTTATGTATAGTTTGCCATTTACTGTTTGAATTAAATTAATTGAACCAACTGACAATGGATTCATAGTAATATTTAGAACTAGATTTGATATATTTGTTGAAGTAGATACTTATTATAATATTGTTAATATAGAACCTGCATTCACACTTATAGAAGTGCCTGTATTTGAAATGATTCCCATCTAATTAATATTCAATTAAGTGCTTTGAGATAATAAAGAGCCCGTTTAAAATGTTAAATCGTTAAATTACAGTTTAATATTTAAAAATGAAGTTTAAGTTTTAAATAGAGTAAACGAAGTTCCAATTGATTGTATATCTATAAATGCGTTTTAAATAACTACTGAATCAAATGCGAACCCCGATTAATAATCTGAGCTTTAAACTGTTTACGTAATACTTGAAATATTAAAGTATTTAAATGTGTACAGTTACTATTAACACTGGAACCAAAGTTCTTACTCTTGTGTATTTAAAACAATACTTGATATAAAAGCCAGCGAATCATTTAATGCTTTTATTTACTAATCTTTAATACTTATGTTGGCAGCCAAAGCTGAATATAGAAAAGCAGTATTAGAGGATAAAGCAGAATATATATTTGAAGCATTATTATATATTCTCTGATCTAATGTACTGAAATTACTTGATATTAGTGAAATTATATCTGATTTATTCCCCTAAATATACTATTCCAAAACTATCTGCTACGTTTCAATGTTTTAGTGCATTATCGAAAGATTATTTTATAAACTGTTATTAACAGATTATATATATTGATTCAGACTGCTTATAACAGCACTTGAATTTAGAAGACCAATTATACTATTATTCAGTTCTTAGACTTTTTAAGTTATTTAATTCTGCAACATGGTGGAATTATTAACTAAAGATTGTTCTAGTAATGATATATTGTTGTAAATACTCTTATCCAAAGCTTAATTTAGTTATATTATAGATTTGTTAATGTTAGATATGTTTTCTAAGATATGTTCTTCTGATTAGTTAAATAGCTCTTAAACATATAATAATGTTTGATTAATTTCATTTTCTATGCTTGTATTCATTTGTTATATTATTAAATAGAGCTAATCAGTTTTTAATGATAATTAATCTATAGATTAATTTTGATATGATATCTAAATAGATAAATTAGTTAACGTAGAAGCTATGTCAATACATTATGTACCGTTCATAACATAATATTCTTTGCAAATACACTATTAACCATTGAAAACAAATGGATGAACACATGAATACATATTATTACTTAATTCACCATTTTTCAGTTAATCTGCACATATACCATATATATAAATATTAGATGAAAGACATATATTTTAACATGTTTACGTTATAATGGATGATAATTATAATAGACTATTTGATAATTAAGCATTTGAACATGCAGTCACATTATTTATAATTATAATTACATTAATCGAGGTTAATAATACTAGTTACTGATTGTTTTCACTATTATTATTATATCCTAGCATACTTACATTAATTAATTCAAAAATAGATAACTATTTTGTAATTTTTATAATTAATCCAGCAGAACCCTAACTAGAAAACCGATATTACAATAATGTGTTCTAAACACTTATTGTGGATATTGAATTAAATATAAGACCAGACAATATTTGTCCAGAAGCAATAAAAATTAAAATCGAATTTGTAACTCCAATATCACATTGTAAACAAATTAATGCGCTATTAAATGTATTAAATGTAAGAGTAATATTTATAGTACACTGTTTAAGTTGTTATAATTCTGTGTTAAATCCAAAAACTGCGAAGTTATTATCATTTGAAATTTTGCTTACAATTTCAGATAATTATATTTATTCTGTGTTTAAGAAAATATGTTATATTTTATTTGATGTTTACAGTGCAATACTATTTATTACAACTTAATTTAATTGTTTACCTCTTTAACAATAAAAATATTGTTTATTATTTAATAATATATTAGAATTGCAAGTATCTTATTACAAAGAATCAACCATTCTATAGTAAATCAGTATAGAAGATAATGAAATATATGACATTATTTTTTTGATATCGAATTTAACAATGCAAGAAGAACCACCATTTAATTATACATTAGCTTGATAATACAGGTAGGTGTATCGAGTTTTGTATAATTTTATATTAGTATAATATATGAGCTAAATAACAAAGATATTTTAACTTTGGATTGTGGTAGTATAACTAGGTCTTTTGTTCTAACTGATTTTTCAAAAATATCTGATTTTTCAAATTATCTGGAAGATTTTAGATTATTTAAGTTGTAATTATTACAACTATAGTAATCTATCAATCTGGACTAAGCTTCTAATAGCTGTTAAAATATTTTTTTCAAATTTTCAAGGTGATTTTTGAACCTTCAATTATTATATTTGTGCAACAAATATTGTAGTCCTACTGACTGCCAATATAACGAATCAACTTCCCGTGAAGCCGAAGGAAATAACGAGCAAAGAGAAACTGAGAAGCGAGAACCAGTTTCTGAAAATTGAGTTAGCGAATCAGGTAAAACTGGTCCGCTAACGATTCAGTGAGTTACAAAGTTTCAGAAACTGGTTCGCGTGTCTCAGTTATACATAAACTTCTCACTAAAGCTATAAAGATTTATATTAAACTTCTTGTATTTTCTTTTAAGAGTAATAAATTGATTGATGTTGATGAATAATTATATAGCCTTCAGATGTTAAACGTTACGTGATGCATTTAGATATAGATATAGATATTTAGACATAAACTTTTTAATGAGATGTAACTAATAATAATAGTTATGTGATAGATTATGTTTATACACCACTTTAAATTGTTGTAAGCTAAATTAATCAGATAAGCTAGGTATCAATTTGATAAAATGCTCAGTAAAGGCATACACTCTATCAAAAGATACTAAAACAATGAGTGTGTAATAAGGGCGATTGTTCGTTTCTTGCTTGTTAACTATGCACAACTTGAATTACTACAATAAGACGATATAAATGAGCATTTGCTGGATAATTAGTGCGATATCGCGAATAATTATACTGATTATGATAAGCTTTATCATCAGTTGAGATACATGAATTTGGGTGTAAAAGAATATGTACAAGAATGAGACAAAGTAAATTCCGCACATTAGCCTTATTTTGCAGTGGAACAAAGCTTTAATAGAGTGTACTGACTCTTTTCCTCCAGCAGTATTTCAAAACATGTCTCAAGTCATTATTAAGTGATTTTACCTCATTAATTTTCTCTTTATTTATCATTTATCATACCAAACATTTACCGCTCCATAAACGTCTTAATCAGCCAAACTGTCCATTTTCTTAATTTTCGTGGTCCTGGTGAACATATCTCTGAATAAGTACAAGCACCGCCCGTTATCTTTCACTTATTTGAATATGCCCCTTATGCGTCAGAAAATAATCTTCAAGAACAAAGTGTCGCCCTATTCCGGTGAGTTGCAGCTTCTGTTTTATTATTCTGGTAGAATAACACCCGAATAAATAAACGCGCTTATCTCAATTCAACACTAGTTGCCCGTTTACGTCGTTTTGTGCTCCCACTCCGCGAACGTGCTCAAAAAACTGCTCAAGAACCACATAAACGCACTAAAACTCAACGTGGGGGTCTACACTGAAAAGAAACTACAAAAATAAATGAAGAAATGGAAAATGGAAAACGTCGCCGTCGTTTTCGGAAATTCAAAAGTTAGCGTCTGGACAGGGAACGTTGAACAAGCCCGGGATGAAATTCTGAGAATCCGGAAAGAGGGGAAGTGACAGAATTGAAGATTTTCCTTATTTGTTTATATTTAATAACGAATTACATATAATGTGATACACCAAAGTCCAAACAAAATAGATCTTCTTTTTATATTAACAACATAAAATGATCAAATAGGTCATTTTAATTCTCAAAACAATAATATAATACATAAACGAAAGTTAAGTGAGTGGGATATATAATAAAATATCATAATAACAACCCATTCACGATAAAATGATTATTAACAAATAGATCTCCAATACAAAAGGTTAGAAAGGAAGTGAGAGAAAAATGACGACAAATATAGAAGTAATTTATCAATAGTTAACTTTCAACTAATATACGTATCTTTATAATAACACGACTCAATCAACAGCAACAATCCAATAGTGTATCCAATAGTGTAGTATCTTTATTATGTTTATGTGTATTAATAGACCTACAACGAATCTCAAAAATAAACGATGTAAAAAGATAAAACGATTTATTGATTAAAACGATTTTTGATACAAAAACGATTCGGTTGGCCCAATCGTTTTATTCATTTTGATCGACTTGCAATCTATTCCACACCACGAAATGAAAAATTGCTATATGACCACCTCCCAAACAGAATATGAGAACTGGCGCAAGGAAAACTGACGGATTCGAGCGCAAAAATATAATATTCGTTAATGACCCTAAAAATATATGAATATGCATTGTAACTTTTATATAACCTTCAGTTTCCCATAATAATAGGATTACAGTACTAAAGTAGCATATCTAAATCTAGTTCAAACACTTTATGGAGCCAAGAAAACACCTTATTATTTATTCATAAAGCTAGTTGTTTGTGAAGTCATATTAAGTCAATTCTATTGGGTGGGGCATACACCAAACTATTCTAAATAGAGGAGCACTGTACTTGATCACCAACCCATGTTCGCTTAATGTGTAATTTAAAGTCCACAAAGATCAATAATCTTTCTTTCTGGTAAATTAAGTTATAACGTTGACAATCAATTTCTAGTGAGTCATGATATAGTTTATAAATATCAATATATAAAGAAACCATTAATATCTAGTATTCGTTATAAAGTAAAGAAACGATAACGTCATTATTGTTATTGCGCTCTTTCTGGCCCGATATATTTATAGTATAAATTCATAAACTAGTACAGAAACAACATTTAAAGTTCAATAATAGGAGGATATAGCCTTATTTATATATTGTAACATGCTCATGAAATAAATATCCTTTAAATAAGTTGGTATTAACAGATTTCACTTCACCTTCCTTGAAGTATTTTTGAGTTTTTGTTATCATGTACTAAGTCAACATATTCTAATAAATAATAGTCCTGTATACATTTATAATTAACTTAACTTCTGTTATATAAATTCACGTTGTAAATAAACCTAAAATATTGATATTTTACGTTAGCTCAAATTCAAATTATCTAATATTGTATAACTGAGATATTTAATTAACTTTATAATCATTATATTAATCAGAGATTATATCGTTATCAACTAGTTCCATTTTTGAATACATGTAATAACTTGTCCAAGTGGTGTGTAATTTTCAAAAAATAAATAAAATAATTCTATTGGACTTTAAATATAATTATTGTTAAATGTATTTTATTAGACTCACTTCCATTCATAAGTGGCAGAGCTATACATTGTAGTTTATAAACTAAATAAAAATATTTTGAAGTGTGTAAGGCATTGAGTCTTCCTGATGTCTATTGGTATTTTCCACTTTTGTATTACCTTTATATGTTACTCTATCTATGAGATGGTAGATATGTAGAATATCTTAAAACGATGAAGTGGTAAAAATCGTTGTTATATGTATAAAACGATTTTTTAAATATATCGTTTTCAAATAAAGAATCGTTTCTTTTTGAGATTCGTTGTAGGTCTAATAATTATAAACACTTGACCTTTTATATTCTAATTCTATTAACCTAACATGTAATATTTTATGCAGTTTTTCTTGTAGACTTTTCATATTTTTGATATTCAAACTAATGAGATATTATTAAGAAAACACTTAAATCTAGCTACAATATTACAGATTATTGTATCGTGTTAAATTGCGGTGTCAAGTTGTATTGTATACATATTGTATACATAGTTTTAATAAAATAACAATTAACCAATATAACCTCTAAATTTTCTTTGATAACACAGATTGATACAGTTTTTATTTTTAATTCGGAATTATTCAAAGTTACAATTTGTATAGTTATTTCAGAGCTTATTCAATGCATAATTCCGCCAAATACCGCTTTTTAATTCCACTCTAAATGCTTCGAGAATACTTTATTATTCTGAGCACCGCGATTTTATTTATGTCGCTGGTGATAATATACGGTTTAGTTGCGTATTTCAGAATAAAAAAGATGACTAAGAGCAAGTAACTGCTATATTTGTCCCTGTCTTCGCTTGGTAATCTTCTGTAGTTGATTTTCTTCATTTCAACGCTTGCTATTTCAATTTTTGCTAGTTAATTATCATCTAAGTAAATTGGCACAATAATCAGCTCAGTAAACATTCTTATGTACATCGGTTTATATATGAACTCATTATATTTGCTCTAGTGTATCAATGCTTCTTTGTACTTGTGCACAAACTCTGTTCACTTTGTAGTTCCATTTTCAAAGTGTATGAGCCCTAATAAAACCGTAAATTACTGGACAAAGCTCCATTTGATTGTTTTCATCCCATTCATTGCATTATTTGTGGTTCAAACATGTGTGAAGCTTCTCACCAACTAGGTATTAGTCGCAAGCGTTTTTGGCTGGATAACCAACTTCATAGTATTTTATATTAACATTCTGGAGATAATAGCGGCTTACAAATTCAATAAGCATGTGAACGATTCTGTACACAAAACGATTTCCGCACTCGAGATAACGCTAACGGTGATCAGCGCTAGCACATTGTTCATATCCAATTTCTGGTTCGCTGTCATGGACGTACTAAGCTACTTCATTAAAATTGATTTTGATGCCTGGCTCATGTACAAAAACATCGTGTTCGCAGCTGGAAGTTTCATATCCGGCTTCCTCATCATCCAACTCATTCTAAAAATACAAATCAGCATCTCAAAAAGCTCACAGATGCTCGTTGCAGGCGATTACACATGAATTCTTTTATAAATAATGTTAATTTTAACATTTCATTTATTGTGTATGTATACTTTATACTATAATAATTATAGGCGTTCCACACCCCAATCATGGATCGTAATATGTTCAACATACCGTTCCCAATGACCAAAACGCAATAAAGTCCATTTGACTTCAAGTTTGATAATATTCAAGAGTTTTTAGATACTCCTCCTGGATTAGAAAGCTAGTTTTCTGACTAATTTCCACCAGGATTGTCTATTGAAATAGATACAACATTAATAGATCCGGATTTATTAGATCTTTAATCCCTTTAAATGGATTTAAACACAAACTTTGGACAAATATAACAATCAGAACAACAATCTGAGGAAACCATAATGATGCAAAACGAATAATAAGATATCCACTAATAAGATTCCCACCAATAAGATAAAATTATTGTTCCCACAACATAACAACTGATTCCCCATTATATAGCAAAACAAACATATTTTACAGAAAAGATGATAAAATAAATAAATAATTTAATATCACATTTTAGGCTTCAAAGAGATGATATAGTCCTTAAATCCCAAATATTATAAAATTAATGGGAGAAATTTTTGTCAGTTTCAAAAAAATATGAACATATCACAAATTAAGCTCTTACTTAAGAAGTCTAGCTACAGTTTTGTCCATCGCTGGAGAATTAACTTCATACTCAAGTTAAATAAAATAATGAGTTTTATTACAGTAAAATACAATCATAGTTATAAGCCGTGAAGTAAACTGAAAATATTCTTAAATTAACTTAAGAAAAAATACACGCATTTTCATAATAAATATCAAAGAAATAAATGAAAAAATGGGAAGAGATTTAAGATATTATTAATTGTTTAATTAAAATATAAAAAAGAATGGATTAAATTTCAACAGAGAACGCTCTTGTATAAAATAGAATTGAAAACAAGGTTCTCAAAGAAATGAAATAAGAATATACTAAATGCAGAAATGGTATAGATCAATACTAAGTTATATAGGAATCCTTCAAAATAATAAAGGAATTCGATCCTAATAATGAGAGTGCAATTACTCATCTTAAACAATATGAATGGTTGATTGATTAATAGCTTGCAACCACATTCAAAATTTTCGATATAGAGATCATTTTTGATGATAATCCTGAATTAGATAAAATAAGCATACTTAATAAACCACAACAAGTTTATTCCGATTGCTTTGAGGGAATCGCTATTAGAACAATAATAGAACACTTTATTAATAAATATACGTATAGGATGTATGATGAAAATAGTATGAAAATGTGCGAAAAATTATTAATTTTTGCAAAGAAAATAGATCCAAAAATATTATGTCCAGAACACATTAAAATGTGTTAAAGTTATATTAAAATGTACAATGACAAAATACTATTCAGAAACAAGTGGAACTTTATTGTTTATGTATTAGTTGGTATTTTTGTTATAATAAATACGCTTTATGTAATAAAGTGACGTTTTTCATAATATTTAATCAAATATATAGAAAATAATTAAAGGTAAATTACCACCTCACTAATGTCCAGTTCATCATCACCAGTAGCGTCACGGTCTCCATCGCCTTCTACTTCATCTTCATCGTCATCTGAAGATAGTGATATTATAAGAATTAATGATAATTCTAGAAGTAGTATAGTGAACGATAACTCAAAATAATTACTTTTATAAGCAGCAACATATTTAGCTTAAAATTCAGTATAAACCGCTAAAACGCTTGCTGAAGAAGCGTTACGTATAAATCCACGTAATCCATAAGCGTATGAATTTATTGGCGATTTAATGAGAAATTACTTGCATAATCCACAGGGTGCTTTACAGTTTGAATTAGCTGGTATATTAATTGAAAGAAGCTTGCATAAATTAGTCAAGATATTTAAAGAAATCAGTGAAACGTTTGGGGATTCGAAAATATTGCGAAACTGTGCGTAAAAAATTTTGCAACTGAGCGAGTCGGACTAGTAACGTATATAATTTTATTAGTATATGGTAACTAAGCAGTTATTTGAGAAGAAGTCTTAGAAGAAGATTTACAAGTAGTTTGTAATGTCATTGAAGAATATTGATAATTTAATGTAGTAGTTAGAGTTGCCTGAGAACAAGAACAACATTAAAATGAAGATGGGGCTCTATAGCAGAATTCTACAGCAAGATATAGATTTTAACGATGAGAAGTACATGAATTTGAAGTAGTAGATAACTCAGGTTGCTGTTTAGGCCTATGAGATTAAGAAGACTAAGATTTATCAGGAGTTGATAATAATGCTGAAGTCCTTTTTGTCCAAGATTCCGTCAAATTTGGAATTGAGTTTAATCCTGTCCGCTGCTGCGGTGCACGTGAATTTGAAGCAGTAGGAGTGCATTGAGTACTGCATTCCATAGCTTTTGAAGCACTTAGAGCTACAAAGTGCGCTCCCAGATAATCACCAGGTGATCAAGAACTACCTCTTTGGCCTGACCAAGATCTCTCCCAAGATCGCAGCCCATTTATCTTAGAAAATTCTCCTCATAATGCCAAATGACCCCGAGTTCCACTTAGTTTCCGCCCTCTCTCTAGCTGAGCTTGGCGCAAAAGTGGACGCCACCAAGCACTTCACTCAGGCCGTTAACGAATCCTCACTGTAGAATAAGCCCGAGCTCTCAATTCAAGCGCGCTTACAATTAAATACATTTTTATAAAATTAAAACACTCCAATTGAAACGCAGCTCAAGATCCTCCTCCCAGATTATTAATCCGGAACGATTCTTTGCTCAAGGGAAACATATTTACCTACACACGAGAACTGCTTCGTTAAAAAGTTCTTCATAACGGCAAAAACGGGAGAGGACGTCGTCAAATAAATCGTTCAAACAGATTTGAGGGTCCGAACTGAAGCGGCATTAAGTATATTTTAGAGCGAGTCGTATAATAAGTACACAGTGCTGTTTCAGGAATTAGTATTTATCCCATTAATTAGCTGTTTGATGTACTAACTGTATAACCAGTAAAAATCACCGATTATTTACATATTCGAGCTAATAGATCAGGTTGTGAGCGACTCGGTTAAGTGCATGCGATACAACACGAACATGTGCGAATGCCAGGCAGGAAACCTGATTGAGATGGACGCACTGCACATTTAACCGAAAAAACACTTCTACTCTTACATTCACACAGACCAACTGATAAATAAACTATAACGCGTTGGAATCGTAAAACTAGCACTCTCACTCATTGACCTGCCACACGCAACACACTCAACTTACTGCTCAAAATCAAGATAACTGCTGATAATACAACTTCTGCTGCTACACCACAAATACGAACTAATTCAACTTACCGACTCACTTTACTCAACATTACATACTAATTTGTTACAACTAGCCTTGGAAACGAATCACAATGACCTAGCATATCGCCCAACATACGAAAAAGCTAAGGCACACCCAGAAAACGCAGCTTTAATCTTTTAACTCGTAAAATTGAGCTAGACATCAACACAAAGACAAAATTGCTAGAAATTGCTCAAAAGATGGGGTAAGAAATATAATTACCTGCATTTGAGAACCGCTCAAATTATTATGAATATGAGACCCAAAGCAATTTTATAAAAAGAACTCATTGAAGAGGAGTACTAAAGATAACCCAACGATTTGTGTCTTGAGCTTCACATGATAAATATGTACTCATAATTAGCCCAGAGCAAAACTGTTAAAAATAGAGAAGAAATATAAGCGAAAGTAATTGAGCATCTTCACAAATATATGGATTAACCGGAAACCGCAGAGTATTATTACAATTTAGCTACTGTATTAATGAACTAATTTGGTTTATTCGCTAAAGCAGCTTAAATATTCTGGGGATTGCTTGGCTAAAATAACGGAACCGTCAGCAGTGTTATAAGTATGACTGTGAACCCAGAGTTAAAGAAGTGCATAGCCTTCAATTTGTAGTTGCTTTTGTAAATATAAGACGATGATGTGGGTGCCTAAATGGTAATAGATTAATATTTGACCGAGTGAATTTTGAAAAATTATAATAATTTAATGAGTTGACACAAAATTTTAAGAATTAAAGTTGACCTGTTTTATATACTAAAAGCTTAAATCTTTTAAGCACACATTCAAAATATAACGACAATTTACAAATTATATGATTTGTTTAATTGTTAATTCTTAGTTGACCGCTACGATTAGTTTAATTCCATAAGATATATATATTCCCTCCTTATCTTACACCCAATAGTAAAAGGTCAACCACTTCCATATGAAGTATTTCGTTTTCTGCTACAGAGTTCCAGTAAGTTTCGAGCGCTTTAGAATTGGCTCATAATTTATGTTTATTCAGTCGGTGAAATCGTACAATAACACCTCTGGTTCTTAAATATACGAACTTGTTACCTCAAAAATTACTCCAACTGAATAGTACACATTCAGCAGAATCCACCCCAATCTCTATCCAAGCTTCCTGGTTAAAAAGTTCCTTCCAAAGGGGTGTGAAACGTCCGAAGAGACTTCAACCTCTACTTGGCCGGTAACGAGAACCGTCTACGTAACGCCAAACAGACCACAAATAGGCACGGCCGAGCTCATGACCAGTGTACACCCGGAGAAATTGGATGGGATCCCAGCGTATTTCGAGTAATTCATCAATGGGAATAAATACCATCTTGAATATTTCGATCTTGGAGGTAAAAATGAAGAAGCATGCTACGTTTACAAACTAGCAAAATTCGAAGTCAATATGTTTGGGAAAACAATCCTTGAAAAGGTATCTGTGATCACAATTAAAAGCATCTTCAAAGCAAGCCTCACAAACCTGATACAAACTCGTAGTTAGTGGGAAAATCTAACAGACAATGATCTTACCGCAATTTACAACGGAGACATCGTAACAGCCGTTAAAATAAATATTGAAGACAATCAAGATGTAGAGCAAGACGTTGAGTGAACATATAGAGATAATTTCTATTTCATTTTTTCTTACTTTCTATTATATACATATATATTTAATATTGATGAATATAGTAATAATAGTGTCCCACTCCACTTCCCAATCATGTCAAGCAAGAAGAACGAAAATGCTGAATGGGCCGAGGCTTTGCAAACCGGCTCCGAATCTGCCAAGAAACCAGTTTTACAAGCTATTATTGTAGCTATGACTTCTGGTCGTGATGTATCATGGATCTTTTCTGATGTTGTCAAGTGCATATTCACCAAGGACTTGGAACTCAAGAAGTTGATCTACCTCTATTTGATGGTTTATGCTCGTTAACAACCAGAATCTTCAATTCTCGCTGTCAATGGGTTCTTGAAGGATGCTGAAAACCCAGATTCCTCCATTATCCGTGCTCTCGCCATTCGTACCATGTCTTCAATCCCACTGACACAAATAGCCGAACACTTAGTTGAACCACTAACTCGCGCCCTCCGCGATTCCGATCCATACGTTCGTAAAACCGCTGCTCTTGCTGCTGCTAAGCTCCACGAGCTTTCTCCAGAAGCCGCTGAAGACAACGGCTTATTGTTACAATTAGCTGAATTAGCCTGCGATTCCAACCAAGCTGTCGTTGCCAATGCCGTTGCTGCTCTTATGGACATAGCCAAGTGCGTTCAAGGCAAGCCAGAGTTTACCGAGTCTGTTTTCAACTCAGTTCTTGCTGCTGTGCAAGAATGCAATGAATGGGGTCTCGTTCAACTTCTTGATACCCTCATCTTCTTACAACCAAGAGATCAATACGAAGCCCTTGCCGCTCTTGAAAAAGTTGCTTCCAAATTGCAACATGCCAACGCTGGTGTTGTTATAAACGCCATCAAAGCCATCTTACACTTAGTTAAGTTTGTCGATGAAGATACTCGCGTTCAGTATACCAGACGTATTACTCCACCATTCATCACCCTCCTTTCAACTGAATCGTACGAAATCCAATATTTAACTCTCAGATGTGCTTCTTCCGTCATCGCTGCTTATCCATCTTATCTCAGATTCGATTTAAGAATCTTCCTTCCAAAGTACCACGATCCATTGTATGTGAAGTATGAAAAGCTCGATCTCTTGCTCCAAATCGCTTCTGACGAAAACGCAGGACTCATTTTGTCTGAACTTAAAGATTTCTGCTTCTCTGAAGTTGATTCTGTTTTCGTTAAAAAGTGCGTGAAGACAATCGGTAAAGTTGGTATCAAGCTTGTTAACCAAGCTGGACTTGCCGTGTAAACTCTCGTTGAATTGGTTAAGAAAGTTAAGCCATAAGAAGGTGAAGAAATGGAAGGCGAATAACAACAGGTCTACATTGACACTTCTGCAAGCATGAACTAAACTTCTTACACCGCTGTTGCTCAAGAAGCTTTGGTCGCTATCAGAGACACCATCAGATGTTATCCAGGTTATTTCGAAGGTGCTATAGTGCACGTCTTATCTGCTATTCAAAACGTAGATGACCCAGATGCAAGAGCAGCTTTGTTCTATATCATCGGAGAGCACGCTCAAGCCATTGAAAATGCTTATGATTTATTGAAGCAATTCTCTGGTCAATTCTCAGACGAAACTGAATAAGTTCAACTCAGTTTATTAACTGCATCTGTCAAAGTTTTCTTGGTCAACCCGAACGAAGACACCCAACAACTTACTCAAGATATGCTCACTCAAGCTACCAGCCTTGGCACATCTAAGACCAAAAACTGCTCTCCAGATGTTAGAGAACGTGGTTATTTCTATTGGAGACTCCTTTCATTAGACAACTTAGATACCGCCAGAAAAGTAGTCTTCGGCGCTGTTCAAGGTTATGATAGAGAGAAAGCTGTTAAAATAGTTGACGCATACGCTGCCTTCAACTAATTTGTCCCATCACTTGGTAGTTATAGCTGCATTGCTAGACAAGTTGTCAGAAAAGTTGAAATGGTCGCTCAAGGTATCGAAGAGGAAGATGATGATGTCGTCGTACCAGAATCTAACTAAGTCAATAACTAAGAAGTTGCATAAAATATGAACCAACCTGTTTCCGAGAATAATCAAAAGGCCAACGACGGTGGCCTTGATGATTTGCTAGGTTTCTGAGTGAATCTAACGTATCAATTACTAAATGTATATGATTTTAACAACAATATATTATGATAATACATATGATAATACAAAATATCAGTAGTTCTACGGTTATACTAAAACATTATTTTATTCTTGTATTTTGTTAGGAGATTATTTTTTCGTACGACAATAGAACACTGCCGCTATAAAAATAATTATAATTACTTCCAATGCTATGGTAACAAATTAACCTATTTTTATAGGTGTATCAATAGTACTATTCATTTGTGATGTGGGATATTTAAGATAATATACTAACTATCAAAATAATAACATATATGAAAATTATGTTACATACTTGAAGACAGCAATGAATGAACTTTCGTAATTAAGAACATTTCCTTCTTTATTAAGAACTTTATCATTTGTACCATCTATATATTACTATCGATATTAATATAGATAAGTCCAAAAGATACTTATGCTCAGAATAGTAAAGAAATATGAAGAAATGAAAAATTGTTTGGTGAAGTGTAATTAATATTTATAAGATTATATACAATAAAAATTATATTATATGTTTCCACTTTACTTCCTTTAATTTATAAATGGCTGTTAAAGAAAATCCAATGCGTCAAATCAAAGTTGAGAAGCTCGTCGTCCAATGCTGTATCGGTGGTGAAGGCGATCAACTCACCAAGGTCTCCAAGGTCCTCCAACAATTGACCGAACAGGCTCCATCCTATGGTAAGTCCCGTCTCACAGTCCGTGGTTTCGGTATCCGTCGTGGTCAACAAATCGCCGCCAAGGTCACCGTCCGTGGCGAAAAGGCTTTGAACATCATCGAAAAGGCCCTCCGTGTTAAGTCCTACACCCTCCCAGAAAACTGCTTCTCCAACGAAGGTAACTTCGGTTTCGGTATCACTGAACACATCGACTTGGGTATCAAGTATGATCCATCCATCGGTATCTTCGGTATGGACTTCACCATCGTCCTTGCCCGCCCAGGTAAGAGAGTCGGAACCCGTAAGCACAACCAAACTGCTATCGGCTGCACTCACAAGATCTCCAAGCAAGAAGCCATCGACTTCGCCACCCAGAAGTTTGAAGTTTCCGTTACCAAGAAATGATTGTACAGTTATGGGAGGTGGAATTGCTTTTTCTTGTTTACTATGTGAGTAATTATATATTAAAATATTTTGCCACTTCTAATGCGGATGACAAATTCCAATATATAATCTCAAGTTGGAGATTATTCATGAACTACTCATTAACACAAGAGGGCCAAAAATATGATTTCGATCGTATTAGACCATAATCGACTATTCAAAGTCGGTATTTAATATTCCAAAAAGGAAAAATAGAAATTACCACATGCATTAAAAGGACGGCAATGACAAAAATAAACGCGGTAGAAGATGTTTAGGGAAGGTCAACTAATTCACTTAACAAACTTAGGCAGTTCTGAAGCGTTTATATTCTCTTCATTTTTGGGTCCAACGGAAGAATTCATAAAATATTGTACCAATCTGAACTAGTTATATCACTCGTTTAAGATGTCCCTGTAATTTCTACGTTTTAGTCAACAAAACTAATTTATGAAAGATTTTATCTCGAAAATATATGGTAGTTAAGCCTGATTGGAGAAAAGAATAAGAGGATCCAACAATTGGTGTACGGACGCAATATGTAATTTATAACTAGTAGCGCAAGCACTGGATCCGCAGAGGACCTCGGTGTTCATCTTTAACTGGGTCAATCTGAACGATTTTAGGTATTTCTTAATCACGAAAAACAATGGAGGACTTTTTCTTTCAATCTCAACCGGGAGCTCAAGATGAAGTTTGGGTACATCGCTTAATTAGAATTATAATTCAGGTAGTTACAGTCGCTTTCATTCTCAAAATACAAATAATGAATGCCTTTTTGTTTCTTGAAGAATGGAATCAAGTGGGTTAGTCGGGCCCAGCATTAAATAATATATTGATGCTACTCTAAAACAACAGTTATTTTACTTATGATCTTCCACTTCCATATCATAATGAGAAATCAATTTTCTTGATTGTTAAATTATACAACGTTGGGTAAAGTTGAAACTTATTATTGAAGTATATACAGAGTTATATACTTTAATTATTGTATCACAGCTATCCAAGGCTCAACCAGGCCTTGATGTGATTGAAGCACTTTACAAATCAATAGTAAATAGAGTCATGGAGTGTATTGATGAGGAGGGAGAACACACTCATTATTGAGCCGGATAGTGATATAAGTAAGATTCAAATAATAAACTTCATTCTTCTTCCTAATTCAAAAAAGCATTTCGAGGGCCCACCACTGTAGTGGTAAAATTAGACTGTATGTGGTAGTTCTTTAAGTCCTCCAGAGGGGAGAAATCCTGAGGCAGTGTATTAAGTTACACAGAATTTTAGGTTCGTTTGGTTGGAACACTCGAACTTATAACCACAAGATATATTAAATATTATTATTCATATATCATCTTTTCATAGCACACTTTTATCGTAACAGGTAAATAAAGGCTCACTAGGAAAGAACGTCGGCGTCTTGGTTTTCCGTTCTGGAAAGCATTGCCTTGGCCCTTCTCTTCCTGGCCGGCTTCTCCTATATCATCTATTCATCCATACACTTTTTATCTTAATAGGTGAATAAGGTCAATCATATCAGAGGTTCTTGCGTTTCCGTTCTGAAAAGAATCTTTTAAAATTATAACTTCTTCATTATTATTTTTAAATTAAATTCTGCAAAGGCAGCAGTATTTGCTAAGGAAAGCGGTTGTTTAGGTTATTATTGATATAATTTTGCTTTTCAAAAGGTATAAATCTGATAACCTCGCTCTCAAGGGGGTAGCCTTTTCACTTATAAGGGGGTTGAAAATGGCAACCCCCTTATAAGTGAAATGTATCCAAAATGTATCCAAAAATATTGTTGTATTTGAAGGGTTTATGGCCAAAAAACAGGGCTAAAACGCATGATATTTGGCACTCGCTTACAAGGGGGTTAGACATGAAGGAACCCCCTTGTAAGCGAGTTGACCTACCCCCTTATAAGCGAAAATGCGACCCCCTTCTGAGTGAGGTTATGTAGTAATGTTTTTGTTTTATTTTTTTTTGTTTTGTTCTATCATTCAATTATTATTTCATATCATTGATTGCATATAATTCTATTTCACTACAGAGCGTTAATTACTTCCTCGCACAACACTATTTCGTCCTTCTTAATCAATTGAAACTGATTGAAGAAGTTAAAAAAGTTCCAAAAGCTCCTCTGAACGAGATCCGACGGGTGCTTGTAAACGAGGTGCAGATAAATCTGAACCATTTGAGAGATGTGCTTTTGAAGGGTTGTATTGAAATCTTTAGCGTATTACTGATCAATTGAGGGTAGCTGCTGAATAAATGTAGCTATTTGAGCGAGAATTTATTAAACTTGAGCTGAAGGAGAGTCACAGAGCAAAACGGCCTTTCCCAAGTAAAAACGGTCACAAGTGCATTAGTCAGCTGAGATCAAGTACTTTAACTAATCAAAAAACTCGGTAAAATTATAACACACCCAGTCATCAAGATTTTCACCTGGAGGAATCTCGAACACATCCTGCAAATCAGATTACGATGTCAAAGAAATTTTTGTTAACTATAATTACAATTATTCGGACTTTTCATACACTTTTGGCTTGAAAATGTGATACATATGAGAAGTGGAAATATTATACAATACTATAAGTTAATAAATATTACGAGATCAGATCATATTTCCACTTCAATGAAGCCCAAACACGAATCAGTTGCGTATTTGTATTAAATGTTTAAAATTGTACAAGAGTCGATTTCAGCAAAGTAATATGAAGATAAGTTGACAGCCCAATTCGGTGAATACGATCGTACATAATTCTTTACACCAGAGATAGCTATTGCCCAACCATCAAATAACTTTTATCTGTGTTAAGACTTCTTCACATTTAATAAAGTTACTCCACTTATTACCCAAAGAATTAACTTAAAAAGAGAATATGAATTACAACAATTTAAGCAACCCGAAAACAAATCAATTCATTGTGTCCCTTTTACAGACGATTAACTTAGATCAGATTCTACTGTAATTAATGCAGAATGCACGTTTGAAAGAGGAAAAGTAGAACAACTAGTTGGAAATTGGAAAATCATGTTTGAAAAAGTAGAAGTATGAATATAAATAATTATTAACATTTAACATATTAAATATTATAAAATTGATATGATTGTGTATCTTATTATGGTTCACGGCAAGTCAAACTCCATTAGTTCGATGAGGTGTGATAACGCCGAGAGTGCAAAGTATTTTGTTAAAGAAGAACGTGGAGGTATTTTTATTGATCTAGTTTAGAAAGGAAATGTGATCACATAGAATAAGGATGACCAGTATAGACGTGTTTTGATCATGCTCTAAATACCATAAAAGCAAGCACATGTATATTTCATTTAATATAAAGTAACTATAAAAGTGATAATTCTATATGTAATAGGTACAATTTACAACTTTCTTGGCTGTACATTTAAACAGTATGTATATAGTATACCTGTTAGTATAAAGATGGAATATTATTTCATTCTTATATTTTATTTTATTCTATTATTAGTTTGCCATATCAAATCATTTTAAGATTCATGTATGGGTTGATAAATAGAGTAATACGGTGATTCGAGTACAATATTCCAACTTGTTATATATTATAGTGTGTATTTTGTATATTATTGAAACGATAATCAATTTAGTGTATTATTATTATAACACAGCTCATTGGAAATATATACTATTTAGCTGTATACATAAATTATTTCACTTCATATAAATGGAAGCGAAACCTCTACTCCGCATTCAACTCCCGACCACCGGCCCGTCCTCGGTGTTCCTCCAGGAAGACATGAAGGTGCTCGTGCGCCAGGGCGACTACCTGATGGTGGTGAACCTGCAGTCCAGGTCCATAGAACAGAAGATCCCGATGCCCACCTACACCGGCCAGCCGGGGACCTGCGTCGAAAATTTCTACTACGAAGTGGACAGCGCTAGCCTCACGAAGACCAACTTCGTCGACATCGACCAGAAGAAGTACAACCTCGACACACACCTCAACGCCCAGGCCTTCCTGGCCTACGACCGCGTCATCCTGACGGTATCCGACGGAGACCTGTACTGCGTGTACCCGGACACCCTCGAGGTGACCTTCATCAGCAAGTTCGTCCCGGCCACCGCCGTCTTCCAGCACAACCTGAACGAGCTCGGCGCCGTCTACGACGGGAAGCTCCACGTCTGCAACATGGAGAGCCACGAGGTCACCTCCACCGAGACCGCGCTCCAGAACTTCCTGATCAGGTGCGGCGAGTCCGACTACATCCAAGTCGCGGACAAGATCTCCTACAAGGGCGAGAGCCACGGCCAGGCGTCCTGCATGAGGTCCCAGCCCTTCGTCAACGACCAGTTTGTGATCATCGTGGACGAAGCCGGCCAGTTCGAGATCATCCAGACCGCCCTGCTCCAGAACGCCCAGCCCTACACCGCCACGATCAAGTTCAACCGCAGCGTCTTCACCCCGGGCGAGAAGAAGACCCAGAAGAAGGAATACACCGTCCAGGACAAGCTCAACGACTTGGTCCAGCAGATCAACATCCTGAAGAGCCAGACCATGAGCAACGCATAAATTGACGTAAATTCAGCCTTGAAGACCATCATGTCCAACGCAACCGCTTAAGACCAAGGCGAGAAATAGGAGCTCCAGAATCTGAAGAACATGCTCAAAGTGGCCCAGGACAGCGAAATCGCTTAGCAGCTTCATATTTCGTCCCTCAGCTCGGAATTGGCCCAGAAAACGGAGCAAATAAAACAACTGAAGGAAAATTACGAGCAAAGCCTCTAACAACAGCAGAACCAGCTTCAAAAACAAGTTGATTCTGAACTGCAAATTCAAATTGTGAGCCTTCAACAACAATAATTTTAACTTCAGCACGAAAACGACTTACTGAAGCAAAAAGTGAGAGATTTCGAGGACGACTCCAGAATCCACGCCCAAGAAATGAAAATAAAACAAACACAGCACGAAAACGAAACTAGCGACCTCAAAGCTCAAATTGCACATTTAAAGAACGCACTGGACGAAATCACCAAGACCAAACCAGTTGAAAACTCATCACCACAAAGAACTGAGATGATCGCCGAAAAATTACAACAAATGAACAAAAACCAAGCCGACTTATAACAAGAAATCAGCTTCAAAAACAATGAAATTAGAAGACTTGAAGCACTCGTACAAAATCAAAGCTACAAACACCAAGAAGAATTCCAAAACATTACACAAACTCTAACAGAACTGAAAGATTCACAGTAGAAACTTTAAAAACAAGTCGCCCTTACAACTGAAATTAAAAAACCAATACAACTACCGTCTAATGGAAAAACAATCAGCATGCAAGATAGAATTGCAATGTTCTCAAAGAAATGAGATTATTATTCAAGTATATTATTACAGCACTATAAACTAGATGATAATAATAATTCTTATTAATTTTTACTATATTACTCAAAATATTATGAAACTCACTCATTCTCATGTTCCAACCTACCTGTACCTGATTTTTTTGAATTTATTTATGACTGTAATATATATTATTTAAGAGTAACTCACTGTAGCAAAATTCTATTATTTGGTAGGTAAACTGTACATTTAAATGAAATAATCCAAATTTTTTCAAAGTACTTTATGTTAAAATATTGAAATAGTCATTATTTCATTTAATGATATGTTATTATTTTTATTGTAAATTTCACACCTATTATTTATATTGATGACAGATTCTAATACTTTCATCAAAAAAGATGGTTACAAAGGAGGATTGCAAATAAAATTTATTGTAAACGACAATTCTGTCTGGGTAGGATTAGCTTTGGATCTCAAGTCTTAAGAAAACAAATAATATTTGAATATTGAAATTTTCAAATTATATATAATTTAAAACCGTGGAGTAACAGTTAAAATATCAACTAAAAATTATAGCACTGAACACATACTTGTGTTATAAAATATATTAGTTTTAATGAAGAAAGAATTAAAAATGGTAATATTAATTATCGAAGATAGTGATGAAGATATTTTACACCGTTTTGTTAATTACAATTAAAACAAGTAAAATTATCGTACATCTATATTGTGGTGCAGTATTGCTGTATTTATGATGCACATAGGGTACATCATATAATGTTAAGAAATTAATGATAATATTAAAATAGCAGGAGTTTCATACTGTTAATAATCTATTTTTAATTTTTATATGCCTTAAATTGATAAAGAACCTGAACTAAATAATGTAATCATAAACTTGGAATCCCATTCAGAATATCTAAAAAGTTAGTTAGATTTTGATTATTAGTTATCTATACTCTGTCCATTAAATAGTGAGTTCATAATCAGTTATTTCTACAGGGTTGAACTCTAAACTGTAGGGGGATGGCAGCTTCAGTAATCATTTTGTTGAACTAATGTAAAAGTGATAAAAATATTGAATTAATACTGGGATTAATTCCATTCATAAAAGGAATGAATATAATTTATTTCACCAATTAACTACAATTATAAATATTTAATATATTTTTAATTATTTTACCGCTTCAATGCCAAAGTTTAACCGCCTTCACTTGACTGAAGAAGAGAAGTGAGAATTACTTAATAAGAGCATCATACAGGACAATTTCAACGAAGAATAACTGTCTGAAATTTAAATGCAACCAGGTAGTTATAGATGCTGGACAAAGATGATAAATAATGAAAAGAACTTCTTGAATTGCAAGCCTTGCGGACGCTCAACTGCGTTAACTTATTCAACTCAAAACATTATTTCTCACACACTTGGATAATTGTAAAAGCAAATTTTATTTCATTTATTTTATTTTTTTAGTTGAGAGTCTGAAGTGATTTGTATTCGATAACAAATTTAGGTTATGTTAGTATCTGGACTGCAATGTAAAGCGTAAACGTAGAGGAGTCAAGCTTATATGGATAAAGAACATAGATGTAAGTCTCAAGTTTTGGAAGTGACGATTCTTGATTTGGAACACCACATTTACGGAGACCACTCTTCGTCGATTTTTGCACAAGGATACATGGAAGTTACAACTTATTAGAATAAGTTAAGAATACACATCTTCCAAGAGCTGTAAGAAGCTGTTTCTTGATAACAAATTTATTCATTTTCGAGAAGGAACGTATTCACTATCTCAAAGTGCCTTAAAGTTCATAAATGTGTTCTAGATCGAGTTATTATTCGAAGTTCAGCTACTATGACAAAGTTTATTAATGTAAGAAGTTTATTTGGAGGTCATTTAAAAAGTTATTAATACAAGAATTAAATACAAAATAAATGTTCGTAGCTAAGATTCTCGAGATTTAAGAAAGTTTGGACCAAGACAATATTAACTATTTGTATTTTATCAAGTGCGTAATATCATCAGAGGGTGATTGAAGTGGGAGGAAAACACATAAAGTATGAAATAAAATGTGAATGTTATTATTATACCCTAATAAATATTTTTAATAAATTTATTAATGTCACTCCAAATCGACCATATTTTTTCTCGGTCCTAAATAAATATATTTTTATATAATACAAATTATTGGCGAACTTAAGTGCTGTATGTTATCATATTTGAATTAAAACTATGATGTAACAAGACTCTTAAAAACCACTATTAAATGGACATAGTATATAAAAAATGATATTCATATGCTTTATACTATGTGTTGTGGCGTTAGAAATAAAGAATTCAATGCAGTTGCATAAATATTACCGATTTTCGAATGGGACTTAAAAAATGTTGATGATACTTAAAACGGAAACGAAAAAAGACGTTAAAAATACTAAAAAGAATATAATTATCATAAAAAAGATATTTAACGATTGAAAACCCATGGTACTATTAAGAGTCATAAACATACACATTGTACTAAATTAAAAGAATATTTACTTACAAACCCTTTTTGTATTCCATTTCATTATTCAAATTTGATTTTAGAATTAAAATTAGAGCTATTACCTTTAGTTTCTTTATAAGTCGAACAAAGTCATGCGTTTAAGATTGTATATGTTGTTTTAGATTTTATTATTTTTCAAAATTAAATTTAATCGAAACCAGGCACAAATTATATTTTATCTGATGGTTCTAAATGTGGCAAAACCACATTTGATATAAGTTTAGCAGTTGCTCATTTGTTTCATCCAGACTTAATTACAGTACCAGTGATTGTTCAAAATGTCTCAAATACTACTTTGCAACCTCAAGCAGGTTGCTAAAATATATATTTAAAAAATAATATGAACATCAATTATATAGGTGCAGTTTAAAATATTAAAAATAGCACTATAGAGGAACAACAATTTAGTGTTATAAATCTAATTAAATCAAATTTGAAAGATTTTTTAGTTTTTCCTGAAAAACTTAATATGGCTGCAAGAAAAATTCACGATTGTATTCTTTAACAAAATATAGTTAAAACAATTATATTAAATCAATTAAAAGTATCTGGTAAAAATGACTACTATTATAGATGTATCTCAATACAAAACGATAATAGATTGTAGCCTATAAAATAAAATGGTTTAATGAATTAATTATGCCAATTTATATTAATATATAGAGATTAAAATAGATGCGACACAGTCACCTAATTGTTAAACCTATTAAATTAGAATTGTTTATCTGAATTGTTTAAAGCTACGAAATTTCTTTAAGTTAGCGGAAAAATTGATTAAATATTAACAGTGGAACCAGATAAGTATCTCATTATTGAGGATGAGGTTTGTAATATAAACAAAACAGATTTAAATACCAATAATTATTCTACTATTTTTTAACTTATAAAATCTACTTAAAATTTTTAAGCTAAATAGATTAAAACAATTTTAGTAAATGAAGTAATTAGTATTGTTTCAGAAATATAAGAATAAGTTTCAGCACAAAACTCGTAAATTAATGATATGAATGAAGCTTAAACAATTGATTTAATTAAAAAATTGCCTGACACCGAATAACTATTTTTACTAATGTTTCCTAGGTTCAAGAACTGCATTATCAACATAGTCAGTTGTGAAATAAGGAAATACCAAAGAATTTGAAGAAGTATATATTCATTCAAGTATTGGTGTGTTGCCATAATTGCACCCAAGTTTACTAAATGCAGAATATTATTTTGATGGAATTAATAGTGTGGAACCGGATTCATTTGAAATTTAAATAACGGAAACTTGGCAAAGCAACATACTAAATATGATTCTTTGTTGTAATACTAACGCAACAGGATTTATTTAAACTATATTTGCTCAAGTATCACCATAATTAATAATATAGAATAACAATGGTGAGTTTATTAATATTAGTGAACAAAATACGTACATGGGCATTCTACCCAAAAACGACATTATTAATAAAATAGATTGCAATAAATTTAGATAGATATTTATAGCCAAAGGTATATAATTTGAACAAAAAAGAGTTCTCAAAATTAAATAAAGTAATAAAAAAGAATATATTAAGATTGATGATCCATCTAGATAGATATTTATTTAACCTCTTACCTAATAAAATTTGTCTTAGCTCGCCAGTGTTGTTAATATTTACATAAGTAAGTTTGAATAATATCTTTCAGAAAGTTCAGAAAGTTTAGATTAAAAAGATGAAAATAATATGACAGTTCATTTAATTGCAAAACTTATAATCGATAGCGAATATTTACTAGGCGGCTGTTCAAAAATCAAAGAAACTCTGTCTTTAATACTATTTATGTTATAAATTAAACATGATATTAACAGTGTTTACACATAATAATTAGAATAAATTATATTATTGGTAGATACGCTAGTAGACCCTTTTGGTGAATCTTTAACTTTAAGCGGTATTCAATAACTTAACGTATTAATAGACTAATATAGTACAGAAACTTTTTAAAATTCAATAATAAAGCCGGAAAAAGTATATTTAACTGTTATGTAATCATAATTTGTGCCCAATAATAAAGTAATAAAAGAAGTAGATTTGAACACTCAACAAAAAGATTTAGTATATTTAGAAAAATTAGAAAAACTTAATATTGAAGCATCTAAAGTAGCAGATTATATATTAAGAGAAAATAATATGTACGATATGGTTTGTATCGCCATTCCAATAGATTAACAATTATTACAAATGGTGGATAAGGCAGAAAATAATTATATTATTACTATTAACTTACGCTCTAATATAAAAGCAGAACCTCGCATTGATTTAACAATATTAGATAAGAAAATAATAGGATAATAAGAAATTAAATTTTTAAAGTTTGAACCTGGTAACCACTTAAAAGAAGAATTGGAAAAGAGAATATTAGAAAAAGAATGTTTAATATATTCTACAACAAAATTTTTGGAATAAAATAAATTAAAAGAATAAGAGGATTTCAGTAAGTATAATTATTTAGTTTATTCTCTCGATATGCTTCGCTTTCTAGGTTATTAATATGACAATCCAATAATTCGAGCAATTAACTTATAATACTTTGAGTACAAGAAAAGTATACAATTATAGTATATTAAAAATTTCAAGTTAACAAAATTTAATTATATTTATTCTTCAATCACGTAAATATCAAAGTATTTTTGTTAGATAGAAACAAAGGATAGCGAAGAAATTTAATTTATGTTTCTCAATAAGAAATTTATACTCTATCCCATTAAAACTGGCAAATATTAAAGCGTTTCAAAGGAAATAATTGGTCACTTTTCTGTTGATAAAACGATGATGTGCTTAACAATAGATGAAACCTAGTCTAAATTTCAATTTAATAATTATATATTTTCCAAGCAATTAAATTTATATTATAACGATACATGTTAATAATATGATATATGTGAACACGATCAAAAGACAATATGCCTTGGTTTATAATTATGTAATAACTAAATCCTAAATACATATTTCCGTTTGTCGTAAGTAGAGTTGTTAGATTTATCATAAATAACTATGTACTCTCAATCAATTGTGTACTAATCAGATACTTTCAAATTATAACTTCTAGATGATTGTATTGAATTTTTTGAATACGATTGGAATTTTATTATCAATAAATAAAAAATAAAAATTCATTTGTACTTATAAGATAATTTTGAAATTAAAATAGTTAATTAAGAAAATCAATAAACTGTAAGCGTTTTTAAAGCTTTGTTCATAAAGATGTAATAAACAAAAGATAAAACGATTGCTCTTACCACTGAAAATAATTTAGCATTTAATGACTTAGAAATCATAGTAGAAGATAAATAGATTATATTTTGTTTAAAACTTATAACTTCTGAATGGTTTTACAAGCAAGTTAATAGCGGAGCCTATAAAATTAGAACATCAACATTATTAGAACAAAAATGCTAAACAAATAATTTTGAAAACATTTTAGAAGATCTGAAATTACAATTAACAAAGATTAATGAAGAAACTCTTAAAAAACTAAATGAGGCACTGAAATTAACAACAGAATATTAATTAATTTAGATAATACAAAATGAAATAGAAAAACTGAAATTAACTATGAAGTGAATTTATTATAATATATTTGAATAAAAATAATTTATTTAATAACCGAACATATTAACATATTTAGAAAGCTGAACCTCATATAATAATGACGCTTAGATGCAAAAAAGCCCATGACGGTATTTTTATGTTTTCGGCAGACAACTTTTTGTGTTGAAGCGAAATAATAATGCAGATAGCTTACATTTTGCAAATATAAGGACATGATTTGTATATAGAAATTACCACTTCAGTTAAACAACTAAACAGAAATGCCATCATTAAATGAAAGTATTTATAGTACATTTACTAAAATTTTTACAAATCCCATTTATTAGAACGTTAAAAAGAACACTGAATGGAAAAGAAAGTATTTATTTTATGGACATTCTACCGTATCAAAAGTAGAATTTGATAACTACTTATCTATACTGTTTATGATGTTTGTAAATGGTGCAAAAGGTTCAGCAGAAAAATAATTGGAGTAAAGATCCTTCTTATAGACACAAATTTATTACTAGTATAGGAATGGATTATAAACAGTGGTAAGAAGTTAACCGTTGCATAAATTTTGGCGAATCAAGCAGTTAGTAAGATTTCGATGATGATATTTAATTGCATGGTGACAATATACAATTAGAAAGTGATAGTGAACCAGAACCTGACAATGAATATGCGATGACAGAAGAAGAAATTATTGAAAAGAATCTTAAACGTGAAAGAAAAGAGTATGAAATTCTTGAAAAAATAATAAAGTTAATTAAATGAGGGAATCAGTAGAGAAAGTACAATCATTTTTGAAAATACTATAAGATTAGTTCTAAAAGATATATTATTAATACTAAGATATATTTTGCGGGAGTAATTTAGTTATTGATGAGCAACTAATTAAGTTTTTTGGTCGTATCTTCTTTTCTCAATTCAATCCAAGTAAACCTGCTAAAAGAGGAATACTTATCAGAACTTGTGTAGATTGTCTAACTAATTTTGTTTTATCAATGGACTTATACGCAGGTTCCCTTACCAAAGGAGCTACTGATGTTGTCTCAATAGTCAATAGACTTCTAAGTTTTAAAATTCCAAACTATCCATACAAATTATTTTGTGATAATTGGTATTCAACTCTAAGTTTAGTAGATAAAGTAATTAAAGATAACATGCAGTATGTTGGTACAGTGCAAGTAAGTAGATTAGCTTCAGTATTCACACCAAAATAATTAAAATATAAAGAAGTGGAATATAGACGCGTTATTTTTAAGAATTCTTTTATTAATATGTTGTAATGGAAATGCTAGAAGGATAAAGTAGTTTCTATGCTATTTAGTGATATCTAAAATGAAAATGAACCGGATCACACTGTTAAGTATTAAAGTTTTCGTCATATTTTACAAGATCAACCGTTCATTGTTCGTCACTATAATGATAATTATCATGGGGTTGATAATGTTGATTAATTAATGAGTTAAATTAGATATCCATATAAGTGCTGTAGATGGACCTCTAGAATGTGGATTTATTCAATTTAAACTATGATTATCAACAGTTTTTAACTATTTAAACGCTTACATAGAGAACATGCATAAATATCTATTCGTGATTATATCGTAGGATTAGCTTAGTAAATATAAGAGAACAGAATAAAATACGAGATAAGATATTAGTTTTATTTCAACAAAAAGCAGCGCAACCAACCCAGATAACCGAAAAGCAAATAACTTCATGTTTTTGACTATTTTAGGAATCATCATCATATATGTGTTGCGTCAAGTGGTTTAAAATGCAAGTATTGCTAATGCAAATATTCTCGCTTTGGATGCAGTTGTGATTAAAAGCATGGAATGTGTGAAGAATGTTATAATGAGCACATTATTGAGCAAAAGATTAAGATTGCTTATACACGCGCTGAATGTAAAAGAAAATGAGAGAAAATTTATAGATAAAATAATTATATAGTAAGTATTAAAGAATAAACTTTCATTTTGTGCATGTCTGAAGTGGTAATTTCTATATACAAATCATGTCCTTATATTTGCAAAATGTAAGCTATCTGCATTATTATTTCGCTTCAACACAAAAAGTTGTCTGCCGAAAACATAAAAATACCGTCATGCAGTTAAAAGAAGAATTGGAAAAGAGAATATTAGAAAAAGAATGTTTAATATATTCTACAACAAAATTTTTGGAATAAAATAAATTAAAAGAATAAGAGGATTTCAGTAAGTATAATTATTTAGTTTATTCTCTCGATATGCTTCGCTTTCTAGGTTATTAATATGACAATCCAATAATTCGAGCAATTAACTTATAATACTTTGAGTACAAGAAAAGTATACAATTATAGTATATTAAAAATTTCAAGTTAACAAAATTTAATTATATTTATTCTTCAATCACGTAAATATCAAAGTATTTTTGTTAGATAGAAACAAAGGATAGCGAAGAAATTTAATTTATGTTTCTCAATAAGAAATTTATACTCTATCCCATTAAAACTGGCAAATATTAAAGCGTTTCAAAGGAAATAATTGGTCACTTTTCTGTTGATAAAACGATGATGTGCTTAACAATAGATGAAACCTAGTCTAAATTTCAATTTAATAATTATATATTTTCCAAGCAATTAAATTTATATTATAACGATACATGTTAATAATATGATATATGTGAACACGATCAAAAGACAATATGCCTTGGTTTATAATTATGTAATAACTAAATCCTAAATACATATTTCCGTTTGTCGTAAGTAGAGTTGTTAGATTTATCATAAATAACTATGTACTCTCAATCAATTGTGTACTAATCAGATACTTTCAAATTATAACTTCTAGATGATTGTATTGAATTTTTTGAATACGATTGGAATTTTATTATCAATAAATAAAAAATAAAAATTCATTTGTACTTATAAGATAATTTTGAAATTAAAATAGTTAATTAAGAAAATCAATAAACTGTAAGCGTTTTTAAAGCTTTGTTCATAAAGATGTAATAAACAAAAGATAAAACGATTGCTCTTACCACTGAAAATAATTTAGCATTTAATGACTTAGAAATCATAGTAGAAGATAAATAGATTATATTTTGTTTAAAACTTATAACTTCTGAATGGTTTTACAAGCAAGTTAATAGCGGAGCCTATAAAATTAGAACATCAACATTATTAGAACAAAAATGCTAAACAAATAATTTTGAAAACATTTTAGAAGATCTGAAATTACAATTAACAAAGATTAATGAAGAAACTCTTAAAAAACTAAATGAGGCACTGAAATTAACAACAGAATATTAATTAATTTAGATAATACAAAATGAAATAGAAAAACTGAAATTAACTATGAAGTGAATTTATTATAATATATTTGAATAAAAATAATTTATTTAATAACCGAACATATTAACATATTTAGAAAGCTGAACCTCATATAATAATGACGCTTAGATGCAAAAAAGCCCTTACAGCGGATCAGCCTCCTGATTTGTGGAGGATGAAGCGTATCTAAAATTTAAAATGATACCAAAAGTATCCAAAAGTTAACAATTATATTCGATATTGGTGTGAATTATAAATAATACTGCTAAATAATATACTAATGGTATATAAGACATTTGAAAAAATGACGCTATAAGATACATGTATGTTATAGAGATGTTGTTATAAGATATCTCTAAATAATTAAATAAGATGTCAAATATTTATTTATAACATAATCACTTTCACTTCATATAAATGGAAGCGAAACCTCTACTCCGCATTCAACTCCCGACCACCGGCCCGTCCTCGGTGTTCCTCCAGGAAGACATGAAGGTGCTCGTGCGCCAGGGCGACTACCTGATGGTGGTGAACCTGCAGTCCAGGTCCATAGAGCAGAAGATCCCGATGCCCACCTACACCGGCCAGCCGGGGACCTGCGTCGAGAATTTCTACTACGAAGTGGACAGCACCAGCCTCACGAAGACCAACTTCGTCGACATCGACCAGAAGAAGTACAACCTCGACACCCACCTCAACGCCCAGGCCTTCCTGGCCTACGACCGCGTCATCCTAACGGTGTCCGACGGCGACCTGTACTGCGTGTACCCGGACACCCTCGAGGTGACCTTCATCAGCAAGTTCGTCCCCGCCACCGCCGTCTTCCAGCACAACCTGAACGAGCTCGGCGCCGTCTACGACGGGAAGCTCCACGTCTGCAACATGGAGAGCCACGAGGTCACCTCCACCGAGACCGCGCTCCAGAACTTCCTGATCAGGTGCGGCGAGTCCGACTACATCCAAGTCGCGGACAAGATCTCCTACAAGGGCGAGAGCCACGGCCAGGCGTCCTGCATGCGGTCCCAGCCCTTCATCAACGACCAGTTTGTGATCATCGTGGACGAAGCCGGCCAGTTCGAGATCATCCAGACCGCCCTGCTCCAGAACGCCCAGCCCTACACCGCCACGATCAAGTTCAACCGCAGCGTCTTCACCCCGGGCGAGAAGAAGGCCCAGAAGAAGGAGTACACCGTCCAGGACAAGCTCAACGACTTGGTCCAGCAGATCAACATCCTGAAGAGTAAAACGCTTCAAAACGAAGATGTTGACGTAGTGCAAGAATTAAAGGCGATTATGGATTCATCATCCACTTCACCATAATAATCCGATAATTCTCAGGAGTTGCAAAACACAAAATAGTTGCTCTAATTGTCTCAGTAGAATGAGTAGCAATTAAAGCAGTAAATTTAATCTCTTTAACAGGAGTTGGATGGGAAAGCATCACAATTAACTTCTTTGAAGAATTAATTGGAGTAGCAGTTACAATCTATTCAAACGCAGCCCACTACCTAGAATCCGGACAGCGAGCTCATGACCGAGCTTGTAACCATAAAATCGCAGTTATTCAAGGCCAGCAACGAGAACGAGCAGTTAAAATCAGATTTGAGGCAACAAGGCATTCAAATCCAAAATCTAACGCAGGACCTCCAGATTCAGAAGCTCAACTTCGAGAACGAGCTCCTCGCAGCCAAACTCCAGAAAGTTGAGCAGAAACCAGTTCAAGAAACGAAACCAATCGTTAAAGAACCCATTAAAGAACCAATTAAAGAACCCATTAAAGAAACAGTTAAATAAGAACCAATTAAAGTTGAAGCAAAAACTGAAGTGAAACCAAAACCGGTTCAAAATTAAACGACCGAAGTCACGAAACCGGTCGCAGGAAAGGGAATGACGATGGCGGAACGTATCGCACTGTTCAATAAAAAGTGAATTGATCATTTATTAATTTTTAATTTCTCTGTTCATTTTACTTCAGTTTTTTAAGTGATTTTTTAAGACAATAAATAATCATAAGCTATTTATTTGGAGTATTTTGTAAGACTGGAAGGTTCTTAAGGGGTCTATTATTTTGTGCCAACAACTTATAAATGGGACCTGTATAAGTGAAATGGCCCCTCAAACGAATTTCTGCGATATTGCTGAGTTATAATAAGCACTATTATTTATTATCTATATTTTTGCTGAGTAGAATTTTATTTATATTATTAAGTAATATTGTGTTTGGTATGGCTGCTAAAATCAAAAAATCAAAAATAATTAGATACTTAAAGATATGAATACTATTATATACTACGTAATTATTATTGAGCTATATAGCAAAATAAATTTACACTAAATTGCGTGTTCAATTGAGTTTTGGCTTTTATAAATAGAGATACCATAAATTTTTCATATACCGGCTAATAAACTAATATGTAAACAATATGACATCATTTCTCTATTTCAAAATCCTCTAAAATTCCAATAAAGAAGCTTGTGATAACAAATAAGTGTACTATTATAAACAAATTTATGATATTATACTATAATAATTATATTAGGCAAGATCCGTTTCACACCACTTCAACCAATGGATCCTATCATAAAGTTCACACAGTTAACAACTGAGCAAGAAGCTGCTGAATTCGCCAAAAACCATCAATTCAATGAATTAAGTGGTTAATTAGTAGCTGGTGCTACCAAGAATTACGATTAAATCGATGAGTACCTTAAAAAGTACATCGATATTCAGTTAGCTGAAGACATAATAAGACACAATTATGCCTAAAAAGTTGAGTAAAAAACTCCAGTCGTTGACGTTTATGCCAATTATGATCGTTTTGTCACCAAAATATTACCAGAAAATCAGGCAGTTTATTGTACTCTTTCTACACCAACTATCAACGAACATTCGATTGTCGCTGAAGCAGAATTCAACCAAAACTTACAACATTTAATGTAAGATATTTTCAAGGGTATTGACATGACTAATGTCATTTTAGCAGGTGGTTCTGTACTTGCTTGTTTGATGCCAGGATTTGGTATTAACACATATGCTGAAAAGGTCCAAGAAGACCTCAAAGCTGAAGTTTTGAACATCATTTAACAAAAGACAGGTGTTCGTCCAAACCAAGTCACCCCAGAACTTCTCGAACATGGTCTGAATGGCTATTACACTTCCGACCTGGATCTTTTTGTTTACGGTCTTACTCAAAAGTAAGCTTAAGAAAGAGTTACTTCAATTATTAAATAAATAATTGAAAATAACGGTGCTGACGTAATCATGCGTTCTTCTCAAGCTATAACCATTCTTGGTAAGGGAAAACACCGTGATATACAAATCGTTTTCAGATTGTACAAAGATCCAGCTGAAGTAGTTATGGGTTTCGATATTGATTGTGTTGCTGTGTATTACGATTTCGCTCTTAAGAAAGCTTTCTGCACTGAACGTTCTCTTTTCAGCTTGAACACTCGCACTAACGTATTAAACCAAACTCGTAGATCTACCAGTTATGGTACTCGTCTTATTAAGTATGCTCATCGTGGCTTCGCCATTGTTGTCCCAGGTTTTACACGTGATTGTGTTCTTGCCGAAGAAATTCCACAAGTATCAAAGAATTATAAGTGGACTGGAGCCCAACAACATCAAAGAACATCCCACGAAGATTTATACTTCGGCGCACTTGTTCAACTCTAAACTTCATGGACATATCACAACGACCGTACTTTCGTTCAAAATGAACTTAACTTGATTATTTAAGAAGATTTGACCTTTGTTGGTATCAAAGCTTCAAACGCTCGTTCAAACATTGTTCATCCATATTTCTGTTCCTTAAAGACCATCACAAAGTTATTCTAAACCATAGCTATCCTCCAAATGAATCTTAAGCCAGAAAACAAGATTTAAAATCTTGAGTCAAAGTTTGTTAGATAAACCTTGGCCAGCGGTCGTCAAAACACTAAAAGATCCAAGGCAGCTGCCAAGAGAATCATTGAAGACGAAAAGTTGAATGAAAACGCCGTTGAAAACGCTTATGTAGTTAAGGAAGAAAAAGAAGTTCTGAGCTACTAATTCGCTAAGACTCACGATTACTGTACTCCAAGCAGCTTCGGTTTCCACTCCGAGCATTCATTAGAATATGCTAAGAACAATCCAAGACATTTGAACAATTTGTACATTGGTAGTTATGATTCAAAGTATGGAATCAAGTTCTTGGAAGAAAATCCAGGTACTCAAATGCTTTTAACTAGCTCCTTCCACCCAACTAACGAATTCAACTACTATGGTGATTTAAGACTTGCTTTTGGTCAACATGTTTTCACTAGCAACTTCCAACCAAAGACTGAAGCTGAATTCAAGTACAAGTTATTCTTCTTCAACCACTTCACCTCTGTTCCAGGCTATCTTTCCAGCATTTTCGGAGCTGGCAGAGAAGAGAAGACAAAGTATGCTAAGATTCAAACTTTGTAAAGTGAATTGGAGGAAATCAAGAAGATGACAGGTGGATTCCAAATCTAGATCATGATCAGAGCCGAAGTAATCTGCAAGCAAATCAAGCAGTTAGCTCAGGATTGCTGCAATTTGGCCCAACAAAGACAATTCATGCAGTAAAAGCTCGAAAAGTCAGTTGTTGCCGATAACTTGAGACAGCTCATAAACTGGTAGTGGTACCTTTCCCAAGAGGAAATGGCCGATATTGTGAACGCCAAGAACATCGAGAAATCACTTTAAGTTCAGTATAACTTAGCCAAGGCCACCGCTGAGGACATAATGCAATTCAAGCAAAAGGGCGCCATGGTCGCCCACTACGACGCTGTTTAAAATAACGCTGAAACTCAATTGCAAGCCCTCAACTAGCAATTGAACGTGATCTACACCGATTTGATATCCAAGGGTACCACCTCTGCTCCAATCTTCGGCCTCACTGTTGATATTTCATGCCCATATGCTAAGGACTTATTGAAGCTTATCCAAACCTCCGATTTAATGGACAAGCTCCAAATTCAACTGTTCGAACAGCAACCGAATGTGATCGAGTACTTGAACGACCAATGCGTCCTCAAGGGAATGGTACAACTCCAATTAACTGGAACTGAGCCAATACAACAGATCATGAACTCCTTCAACGGTAACATGCTCAACCAGGTTCAGCTCATGCTCACCCACGACTTCAGCTCAATCCAGGTTAAGTTCAACATAAAGAACGTTAGATAATTCCAAGAAACCATCAACGAAGCCGCTAGCTTCGACTTGGTTTAAACTTTGTTGAAGCAATTCGAAGCCTTACTTGAAGCTGACTACCAAATTGACATGAGAACCGAATCCCTGTACGTCTTGAACGACAAATTGCTCATGGTCAAGATCCCAGGACCAAACAAGTTCGAAAGCATCAAGAAGGAGAACACAAAGCAATTCTGCGAATCCAACCTTGGCTTGAACAAGTACCTCGTTGAATACGCATTATCTCACGAGTGCAAGAGCTCCAACATCGAGATCCCAAGCTATATGCTCAAGGAAATGGTCAACAGATCATACAGCAAGAATGTTGAACAAGTAGTTGCCACCTCAGACTCCGTTTCTGACATGCTCTACGTATTCCGCGTCCTCAAGCAATACAACTGCGATATGAAGCCATACATCAACCAAATCGAGATGAGCCAGAACGCCTTCTTCGACCGCTTATTCAGCCAAATCGAGAACGTTTACACAATCCCACTTAACCAGCTCTACCTTTTAGGTCGCGCTCTCTCATACGCCCTTAATCACACATTAAAGATCAAGGCGCAACTCCCAGTGCAACTCTTCAGACTCTTCGCCGACAGCTCCTTCAAGTACAGCAAGATACACGTTGACGTAGCCAAACTTGACTTGTTATCCTCCAAGATTGATTTCGAAAGCATCAACAAGGTCACCGTTAACCAGATTTTGTACAAGAGAGAAGAACTCGATAACGATTTATTCACCGTTTTAATCGCGAACTCTGAATTCATGGGCAAGCACCAAGCTCAACACGAAGCCATTTTGAACGGATTCACAGATTTCGGTGGCCTCTCAAAGGTCCTCACCGGTTTGAATGGAGTACAACTCATGAAAGTTGTTCAGTGAACGAAAATATCAAGTAATTAGTAAGATTTTATTAATTTTCATTGTGTATAAGAAAGTTCGACGATTTTAGAATATTTGGATATCCTATAAACAACCAATGAAAATAACCAATACTTTAAAAGAGAAAGCCTAAAATACTCAATTAATAAATAGTGTTCTAATTATACTTTTCTTATTTAATCTATTTTTAGATCAATTAAATAGATATTACATAGCTCTAAAACTTATGCTTAAGAATATATCACATATAAAAAATCCGCCTCAAATATGATGCATTTATAACGTTTGATTGTATGCGAACCAGAGTTAGAAGTTCAACCAAGGCCTTAAACGAGATGTAAAAGCTCTCGTTATAAACGGTTTATTATTCCACGTCCGGTTACTTAAAATAAACAAAATAACGATAATTTGGGTTTATCCTTCATAATAAAATCTGGGCAGCCCAAAAAATTGAATAATAGCCCGTAAAGAGTGGCGTAACGTGCTGAAACAAAGATAGAAGTCAAATAAAAAGTCGAGACGGAAGAAGAGAGTAGGAAAAGGTACAAGTCAGCGCGATATAATTGCGGCCCATAAGAAGCACTTACCGTTTAAGTATTCAATGTAAGTTTTAATTAGTGAGTGTTTTTTGAGCATTACTATATGTTATACACGAAATTATACAAATACAATACTGTCTGTATATACAAATAACTGTATATACAACATAAAAGTCAAGAATACACATATCATACATAAGTAGAACAATTTAAATCATTTGTGTTATCATAAATTTTAAATTACTTTTCATGTTAATTGAATAATACTATTGTGCTTGTTTAATAGATGAAATTACTATGGAATAACATAATAGACTACTTGTGGATATGATATCATATTATATGTATATATTAGACAATATATTAAAAAGTATACAGATTTGTACTTACCATTGTCACGTAACGAGATTATCTGTACCGAAGATAATAAATGAATTTCCACTCCACTAAATGATTACAAGTATCTTTGTGTAAGTGTTACATACATTATTGGTAACGGGTGACAACAAGAACTCGAATTTGGGTGTCCCAGAGCAGTATTCCAAGGATTTCGTGGAGACTGGAAATGACGGTCAAACGTACAAGATTGCTTAGAATGAAATGGCGACTATTTTTTACTAAACTGAGAAGTATTAGTACAAGACGTATTCGATGGGCACGAATACCAAGGGCATGCTGTGCCAGCCGTATCCAGGCAAGGTGTACAGTGCTCCGACTTAAATCCCAGATTTGACCAAAACCATCATGTCCATCTCCATGACTCAGACTTCAGCCTTGGTTTTGGACATTGACCGCCTGTACGGCTGTGGTTCGAACGAAAACGGTGAGTTGAGCTATTTCGGCAGAACTGACACTGACAACCACATTTTAACCCCCGTTGTGACCGCCTTCATCAAGGACCCGGAGAGAATCCGCTTCGTCGGCTCAACCTCAAGAGCCAACTACGTGGTCACCAACAAGCGCGTGTTCGTCCTCGGCCCGTGCCAGTTCGAGAACATGTGCGAGAAGGACGCCCACGGAATGACCTACCTAATTATGCCCACAAATTTCACCGAAGACGTCCTCGAGGACGTCATTTTCTACCCAGAAACGATCGTTCTCGTGAGACAAACGGACGGAGTAAACTTCGTTTTGGGCGTTGACCACTGCTCAAAGAAGGGCGTTCACAAGAACTGGCACATTGTCGAGTTCAGCCAAACCGAATAATTATTTTTCGGAAAGAAAGTAACCATATTCTCACAAAACGACTCCGTATTCGCATGCGGACTAGCTGGAAGCCCTGATGGGGTTATGGTTCCAATACAACATCAAATCGGAACCGTTCAGTAAGTGGCTGCCAACGGGGACGCGATTTTAATAGCAGGCACTAACGGATTGTACGTTAGCGGTGAGAACACAAATAACGTGCTCGGAAAATGCGAAGAAAGCGCACCTGGAATATGCAAACCACAAATACTTGCACAAGTAGCACACGAAAAAGGAAACCAAATATCAGTCGTCGAAGGACTCTCAACCACTTTGCTGTACATCGCATACCCACACCAATACTACCGCACATTCTACAAGCCAGAAGCTTACGTACACTCAGTTTACCAAGCCGGTGACGCATGGGGCTTCCAAAGCAGAAAAGGATTCCAATACATAGAAAACGCAGCTGCATTCAAGCAAATCAAAGGAAACTCCAAAGGTTTCTTGGCCAGATCTCAAAAAGACGTTCTTTGGGCGTTCAGCGACGAGCTATATTACTCATTCGGCTTTTAAATGCCAGTCAAGTCTAAGAACCCAATTCCAGTTCCATTCTTCTAAGATCACCAGGTCGTTTCTTTTGACTCATCAAATTCGAACGGTATTGTTTTAACTAGCCGTGGATGGTTATACACTTTTGGAAACAACAAAAATGGTAATTTGGGCAAAACTTTATTCGAGTTTGATCCAACACTTGAAGAATCATGGCCAAGAAGAGTTTAAATGGACTTTATGCAAATGTCAGAAACTGTTCAACAAGTAGGTGTTGTAAAGAATACTTATTTCCTCAGAACCAACATGAGAGTTTTGTACTGGGGTTTGTGCGAAGGCCAGTGCGGCGTTGATGCAGCCGGAAAGATAATTTTCGACAAAGAAGACGTCGATAGAAGCGAAGTAAGAGTCATGAACCTCAAATTCACTGTTGACCACTTCGACACCTTTGTTGACTAAATAGTGCTGATTTCTACTGATAAGAAAGTCTTTGGTTATGGTCTTAATGATTACTGCTAAATATGTTAATCAATAAACTCTAACGAAAATGGAAGTACTGCTGAAAATGATATAAAGCTATCTGAAATTCATTATTTCCAAGTCGGTAAAGATAAATCGCTTATGTACGCCAACTCAAAACTTTACTTCTGTGGTAAAAATGCTTTGGCCAATGGTAATCCTGTTGTTGATTCGTAAAAGTACTTTATTGACATACCATTCCTGATCGATTTCAAACACGGCCAAATTAAAGATATAGCAGTGTAAGGAGATCTATTTTTAGTTCTCTCTGATAAGGGCTTATTCGTTAAAGGTTATGTATCAAATCCAAAAGAATATGGACTTAATACTAAAGAAATTAAAGAATGGACATTATTGCCAGCTGTTGATGTATCTTTAGTTAACCACATTCACAGTATCGCATTTAGTTCTGAAAATAGTCAAACTTATATCCTTTAAGACGACTTGTATCTTCCAATCAATGCTATAGATGTTCCTGAAGAAGAGGAAGAAGAACAACCAGCCGAAGAAGAAGAGGAATAACCCGCTGAAGAGGAGGAAGAGTAGCCAGCTGAGGAAGAAGAAGAGCAGCCAGGAGAAGAGGAAGAACAGGACAACAAGACTGGAATGCCAGGCTGGGAGATCGCTGTAATCACCATCGCCTCAATAGCTGGTGTCGGCATAATAGCTGCCATAATTACAATCTACATGAAGAAGAAAAACGCAGTCAACAACTATAAGAACATCGCCGAAGTTCACGATGAATTTGAGCGTCAGATATGATCCACTTCAAAATTTTATAACTTATAAAAATAAAACAAAATAGTAAAATAAAAGTAATAGTAAAATACATAATAAAAGCTAAATAAGTTATTTTAATATATTATTCTTCTGGACAGTTGTTTACTTGATTCCTACATGTATTGACAATCTTCGTGCTGGTAATTGTTCGTTTTGAAAAACTAGGACTAGTTTTTATTTTCTAAAGCGGCAAAATTCATCTTCAGGTTCTCGTGGGCAACAAGGAGGAGACGCATATTCTGGAAAAGATCGTCCATAAAATTTGAGGTGGATATTACATCAAAGTTAACATACAATATGCACAATATATGAATCTAAACTTTCAACTCAAAAAATAACAATGAATAAATGAATGATAATGTAGCTATCACTTGCAAATGTTTACAAATCCGTCGATTACGTGCGTGTCGACCATTTTGATTATAATCTTGACCCCTTAGATAGCCACGAATATTCCGGAAACCAAAACACCAGCTGCCATGATCACGTTGATCACGCTGGTTGACCTAACTATTCTGATGACTGGAGCGCTAGCGTAGAAACCTATTGGGAACAGAATTCCGACGAATAACATGAATATCCACACTTCTTGGAGGTCGATTTGTCCCAGAACCATGTATTGGATCATAGATGAAAAAGAAGTGAACGCGATCATGGTGCTGCTGGCCATGCGAGTGACGCTCGGCGGGATGCCCATGGAGAGCATGAGTGGAGTCGCGATGATTCCGCCGCCGATACCCATCACAGCTGCAATGGCGCCGCTGAGGAAGCCGATAACAGAATACTTGACGGTCATGGACGGCGTCGAGAAAGTATTGTTTTTGGAGCCTGTCAGCACGTTCTCTTCTTTCTTCGCGATGGACTTCATGAGCAGTTTGTTGTGGAGGTAGATGGCGACGATACCGATCAGGAAGTTAATTCCGAGTAATGACCAGTAAATTGCAGAGCACTTTGTAACGAACGCACGGAGGATGGTGCATGTGGTGGAGAGCACGACGGAGAAGAGAAAGATGAACAGACGTGGCTTCGACACGTAACGCCAGTGAGAGAAACGAGTTATCTTCGGAGCTGGTTTTACTTCAGTCTTCACTTCTATATCATCACCATGGAGATCATCAGGATTTTCAAGGTTAGCTTCAACTACTGTTTAATCTCGAGCAGGACTCTCAGCGGCTTCTGCTTTAAGGATGTCCTCCATAGCAACATGCTTCTTTCCTGCAAACTTTTAACGATCAGCTTTCACGTTCTTAATTCCCTTTACCATTTCAGTGATACCTTGATGTGTAAATAGAACAAATTCGCTCAGAATGAGCAACCACTCTGGAAGGATCGCGTTAATAACAGCTCCAACGACGGCTCCGACAATGGTAGCATTTTCGATGAAAATCACTAAATCCCACATTACGCCAGGCTTCTCTGGTTCAGACGCAGACTTTGATTAAATGTTGAACAATAGTAACACGAAGGCTCCTGCGAAAATAATTGTTTTGGACATCGGAATAGCTGTGTGGGCTGGAGCATTGAAGGCCATCAAGGCTGAAGCATACACAGAGCCGCCTCCTGCTCCCCCTGCGGCAGCTATCATCGAATATAAACTAACTATAACTAGGCAACATATCTCTGTTGTTAAAGTAAGACCTTCAACTACTTTAAAGTACATTTTAAAGTGGTAGTTTGAAGTGGAGTTTAAGTATTAAAAAGATAACTCAATCACAATTCATACAAATATATAGTTAAAGTTAGGGATGGTTTTTTATACTACTTTTGAAAAAGTATACTTCATGTCGATTTTACCCGTAGAGAGACTATAATTGTAATCGCATGTTATGTTTTCTGTTATTAAGGTAAATATGCACATTAATAGGTGTAAATATGCTTACATTCTTGATTTAGAAAATTAAGTTAATTTAAATTTGAAGTGGGAGAAATAAAACCAAGATAAATGAAGTTCCCCAGGGGTCATTAGAATATTAAAATAAAATAAAAAGAAGAGAAGCTGTTATTCTTTAAGTTATATAACAAAATAAACTATACTACTTTTGAAATTTATACTACAATGTAGTATAAAAAACCATCCCTAGTTAAAGTTAAACTGCTATATTTATACAGTAATAATTTGTGCATTTCATAATAATTATATTTGGCTATACTGTTCAAAAGCATAAATTCACCTTATAAATAGTACTTGTATTATTTTAATAATATTAGTAATATATTGTATAATATTGTATAATATTGTATAATATTAGTAATATTAGTAATTCTAAATAATAACATGACTCACTCAACAGCAACAATCCAACAATACATCTAAACGCAATATATAAATATATACTAGTTATTTTACCATATCCAAGTAAAAATAATATATATTTTAATGATTCTTGTGGTTAGTGATTCTCCAGTTAATTAAAATGGGTTTCATCTTTTTTCCAATCTAAGTGATTCTGCTCCCTCATTTGTGTAACAGCTTTAATGTATTTACTATATGTGATTTAACATCTTTTTAAATATTAAGTAACTATTTTACTTTATTTTATGGTATGAAATGTACACATATATACATAATATTAATAATATTACGTATGTGTGTAGTGGTTTAATTAGTTTTTTACTATGGTTTTAAAAGACATTTAAGATCTTTTTTGTAGAATGTATGTTTTTACATTAATTGTACATTTAAATCAGATTTTTCTTTATCTTATTGTATTTTTAATATTTTGATATTACTTTAAAATATTTTGAGACTTTTGTTTTTGGATAAGATTATATTGCTCTTTTTAATAGCAAATTCATTTTAATTCATATTTCAGTATTATATATTTTCTTTTTGTCATTCATTTATTTTGATTATAATTTAATGTGTGTTTTCTTTTTTTTATTTTATTTGTTATATTTGCATTATCCGTATTCATCGGATTATGTGTTGGTGAGTCATGTTATTTTTTCAGTCCTCGCTACACTCAGAAGAATTATCTCTTCTGAGTGGATCGAGTTGTTCGGGATCAATGTGGATGTTAATGATGTCCTCAATATTGCGTACTTCATCAGAAATTTCATCAGTGTTTAAATTATCTTAGCAAGTATCCTTGCTAGAGACTGCTGAAATATCTTCTTTTTCGGCGTGTTGTGCTTCTCCAGGTTTCTTCTTCTTCGGTTTTGCTTTTCTAAAGACAGGTTGCACTTTGAGTTTCGATTGGATGTTCAAATGTTGCAACTCAAGGTAGTTCTTTACCTCCTCCTCATACATTCTGGATTTCTCTACTTCCATTTTTATGACATTGTAGGCAATATCCTTATACAATTTCTGCATATCGCAATATTTTTTCATTTACTCAATTGTCTTAGGATACATTTAGAGTTGTGGTGATACTACAATTGGGATAATGTCTCCATAACCAAGTTTTTTGTATTTATTAATTCTAAATTATATTATAATTAAAAATCGTTAGAAAAATAGTAATAATTAATAATTATAAAGAAAATGTTGTTTTGTTGGGCAATATTAATTCCATTTGAATCTCCTCCTGTATGGCAGGTGTGAGTGAAAGTAGGATTTCGTTATAATTTATCTGGATAGATGAATTGAGTTAATATGTTATTAAAATGTGTTAATATTCCTAAAATATAGTATATCTCTTAGTCATCAAAATGACGACCGAGTATGGAAGTGGAAATATTAGAGCTTCAGCAGATTTGATATCTAGAATATCACAATTAACTCATATCTCAATATTGATATGCAGAAGCTCTATTATTTTACTATAAAATAATAGGTATAGAACTATTTCGGAGTGTACCTATATAAAATATATTATTATTATTATTATTGTTTCTCGCATGAATCCAAGATAAAAGAATTGGAAAATGATGAATTGAAAAAGAGTCGTACTATGGGTTTCAAATTTCTTTTTTAAGTTAAAGAGCACCCCTTACAAGTGAATTTCTACAATTCATAGTAAATAAAACCTGAAAATACCAAATACCTCATTCCTCAACAATCGGCCCGCCCCCGTAAATCTGAACGAACAAACTGAAAACAGATTCGTTCACGAGCCGGAAATCAACTCCTTTAACTTTTCCAAGTCTCTCGTTTTGAACCGGACCGGGAGAATTATCCGTTTGCCCGGAGATGAAATCCCTCCACTTACGAAGCCAGGGCTCCGAGATCCTGAACCACTTCAATCCGCCAATTGAATCGTTCCCGTAGAGGAGCTATTATTCAAATATCCTCCTCAACTGAAGAGTGGACGCATTCGGGTAGCAAATACTGTTCAGCTAAAGCTGCTAAGCGGTTGTTAGTGACTTTGGAGATAATAAGAGGTGGAAATGCGGTCTAAGAACGTTTAAAACCAAATCGAAGTCGTCACACTCCAATGTGGAATCAATTATCTTTAAGCACTGAGAATGCGTTGAAGTCAAATAAGAAACTAAAAGGGCAGTAATATTCTAGCAAATGTAATTTCCAGACACATCCAGTTGCTGTAATTACATATTGTTAACAAGACCGTTAAATATGCAAATTACACCGCATTGCAACTGGCAGCAGCTAATGTTGAACTCTTCCAAACTGTGATTCAAAACAAGCCCTTTTTGAAGAACCTTCGCACCAAGCTCGCCGATTGGGTTGTGATTGAGGTAAAGCTTCCTCAACACGTTCATTTTGAGTATTTTATTGATTTGGTGCATTTGCTCAACATCCAAGTTGTTGTTGAACAAAATTAATTATTAGATATTCTAGCAACATCGCGTGAGTGATACAATATTTTGAACATTGTTCTTTGAAAGGTCCAATTCGATGATAATATTTTTATGCAGCAAAATGAATGTTGCTATCTCTACAGCATTCTTATTTTAAATGGTCAAACTCAAGATATCTCCAATAAAATCCGTTTCTATCTGATCTGGCCTGTCAATTCCACTTAATATTCTTTCAAATACGAATTTTGTTAATATTGAGTTGAAATATTATGTTTTACACTACTAAACCAATATTTAAAACGAATCTGGACCAGGTGTAAATATTTACACCGAACTAGTAGAAACTTCAGTTTCAGTCGTTAGTGGCGACTAATTGTCAGAAAGGAGCCTAATACCTGTTTAGGAATTAAATAACTATTTATTAATCGAATTCAAGAAATTTTGCTGAATACGCTCGATGTTAAGAGGGAAAGAAGCCTTTATATACTTGTAACACTGAACCGGAAATAATTTGGGTGCTATATGTAGTAAATTCCTATCAGTTAAATAGTTTATAATTATTTCCTGCAAAGAAGGTTGCAATTATAAAATCTGGTCAATCGTAAACTACTAAGCAATCTATATACAAATTACTTTTGTGAACTCATCGCAATCTAAGTACTCAACTTCATCTAATAACTAAGAAGTTAGTACAAATTCTATTTTTCCAGATTAAAAGTCCAGAAATGCCTCGAATGTCTCAGAAGACACATAAATATTCATATGTTTTATGGAGTAAAAATGTAGATTTTTAAAATAAATTAAATAATAATAATATCACGTCAAATATCGCAAACTGTATAATTGTAACTATAACTGTATAATTGTAAAAGTAATTTTCATAACACGTATTTTGTTTTCTTTAGAGCTTCACTAAGTTTAATTTACAAGCAATATGATTTCTTTGTGCATTATTTTTGTACATGTAATAATTGTTTATTGTATTCAATATCATTAGTTTTTGTTAGACATTATTTTTTGAAGCCTTCAGAATATGCTGTTAATGGTGTTCTATTAACTGTCTAAACTATACTATTTTGGAATTAGGTAACATTTTATCTAGTTGAATATTTTCGTATTTGACTTCCATATTCATAAAGTTATTCGACTCTGAATAAAGATTACACCCATTGGTCTTCTTTATTTTGGCGTGAAATTGAACGCGGTATATTATTTTAGATTGGAACAGCTTTTGGTTTAAACAGTGGTTCATCTTATTGCTCAGGTTTTACAGCAAACACTTCTGAGGTGTTAACACGTCTTAAATTTTCTTGATATAATTCTTTCTAAAGAAATTTGCGTTAAACAGAATTAGACTCAAATTATGTGTTTTAAAAGGCTACTTAATATTAATTAATTTTATTTACAGAATTTTATGGTTATTCATTACCATACTTTTGAATAGGAGCTGATTTAGGACGTTAGTTGCTAAAAGGTACTTTTGTATCTGGCGTTTTTGTTGATATTGATAAATTCATATTGACTTTCATTGAAGTGGAATGATGTGATATTTCATTCCTTCTATAGACAATATAATTATATGTCTATTTAATATGAAAATTATCATGTTTAATTAACCACTCAATAATAATATCACTAATAATTCAAAAAATTACATACTTGTATTGTTAGTGCCTCTGGTCCACACGAATATTTAGCTGATTTATTCCTTTATCTACTTAATCGATACAAAACTTCATCAGACTCATATTTATATTATGTATTCTTTTTCTACAGTTAGGGTAGCATCGATTTTTATGGACTATTGCATGTCATCTTCTTGGTTTTATTATATTTAACTTTAAATGCATACTAAAGACCTTCTATGTCAACATCCGAATTTTAAACAATAAGATTCCTAGCAATTTATGATTTATAACGTGTACTTTAACATCGTATAGGTGGTCTCACTGTTATTTCGATATTTGGTTCGAATACTATTTAGCATGATGCATGCTTCATATAATGAAGTGGTATAATATTCGCAGAATAATATCATAATTTTTTTAAATATTAATAAATATAATGTTGGTGTTGTGCTAGATTTGTAAGTGCTGTCATCATAATCCAGTATCAATTTTAAATAATTTAATTGTAAATGAATGCAATAATTGCAATGCAATTATCATAATTATTGATAATTTAGATAAACTCATTTAATTAGTTTGCATCAACCTAAAACTCATCTCATAAATCATACTTAGTTGCACTAAACTTTGAATATTTGTTCTACCTAACTGCCTATTGATCACAATAATATTCTTCATGAATTATATTGGTATTGTATTAATTATATTGGTATTGTTGAGGTAACGTTATGTGTAACTAAGTTTGGATTGTCAGGATTTATGAAATGAAGATGGAATGATTGAATTGAGCCTTAGTACTGATGATAAGGTTACAGTTAAGTGAGTCATTTTATATTGGTATTGTTTAATTCCTGTTTAATTTTGAAAATATCATCATGTTTAAACTTTGAAATATTTATGTGATTTTAAGCGTTAATTTGTAATATACATGATTTATTTATTATAAAATTTACATTACTTATAGTGTGATTTTGTGATTGGTTCTATAGTGTTACTTACACGTTAATAAAATTTGAAGGTTCCAATCCACCATTTCATTCATATGCGCAGTATTTAAATCACGCGTAACGGCGAGCCGGTGATAATCAGCTTTAAGTCGTTGAAGAACGGGTTGGAGATCGCGAAGCTCCTCCAACAGGAAAATATCGAGTCGGACGCCGAACACTCGGATCAGATCCGCTACATTCGCTGCCTGTCCGCGTTTGCACTCCAACAGCCGAATTTCGTTGACATTTACTCAAATCAGCTCGACCACAGGGTTTCCATCCCAGGTCAGGCTATGTCACGCACCCTAACAGCTGGAACTGACCACGAAGCCGTTCAGAACCTTTTCAGCTTAAATAAGATGAAATATTAACAACCTTAACAACAAACGCAGTAAAAGTTCCAACAGCCGCCTATTTAACAACCAGCTCAGCCAGTTGCAAATCTCCCAATTGCAGCTGCATCGAGCAGCAACCAGGATTAAATCTACAGGTTAATCTACTAAATCCTGATTCAGGTGTTCTCAAGAGAGCCGAACCTGCTCATGCAGGCGTCCGTTCAAACGGGCATCAGGCTGGACAAAGGAGACCCACAACAACTCTCAACTCTCGTGAAAGCCATGACCCAAAGACTCATGCGCTACCCAACACACGAAATGCTCCAAAGACTACAAGAATTCCAAAACATCTCACCAGACATGAAGGAAAAAATAGTCGAACTCCTCGGAAAACAAGAACCACCCAAAATTAACCTGCCAAACCTGCCTATCCCAGCCCAAATTCCAGCAAGCATCCCTAGAATGAGCATGGAACCGGCTCAAAGACCACAGCCCATGCAACAACAACCATAAATGCAATAACACCAACAACAGCAGCAAAACTTTGGCCAAATGCAGCAATAAATGCAGCAACCACAACAAAACTAATAACAATAACCATAATAGCAACCACAATAACAACAGGGAGCTAAAACAGACCCAAGCAGCAAGATTAATCAAGCCATTCTTGTTATGAGCCAACTTGAGCCCCAAAAGATATCCCAGCTGATTCACTCATAAATCCCAGTCTTTGGTAAGCAATATAACTACCATCTTGATAAAGTCAACCAAATGAAGCTCAGCTCTGAAGGAAGAGTCAATCTCCCAATGCAAAATATCATTCGCTCAGTCAGCTTGACTTGGTTCTCTCAAATTGGTAAAACAAAGACTCCACTCCAAGGTGAAACAGATCTTTCTCAAAAGATTGTTAAGTTGTATGAAAGGCAATCTGAAACTCATTAACGTATCGTAAACAACAACGAGCTTTCTGCCTATCACAAGACATTCAATAATGATGAGAATATGGCTATTGCTTTATTGGTCCATGCCCAAACCATGAAATAAAGAAATGACGATTCCTTCCAATGGACTCAACTAACAGATGAAGTAACCAAAAATATCCAACTTAACGTATTTGATGCTTTACAAAGACTTGTTGAAAAGCATAAGACTACAAGCTAACCCTAACAGCCTACCCAGCCGGTTTTACAAGCTCCTCCACCACCTCCTCCGTAACCAACTATGTAGCAACCCCTGTTTATGCAGTAAATTCCAAACAAGTATTTGAATTAGGATTTACATATGTCTCCTCAATTTTAACTTCCACAGCCTCCAAAGGCCCCTATGTAGCCACAAATGCCATAGTAGTTATAATTACCACCATAATAAATGCAACAACCTTAATAATAACAACAGTAACAACCACCACAGTAATAATAACTTCAGTTACCCCAATAAATTTAACAGCCACCACAGCCCCAACAATCTCAGTAACCACAACAGGCGCCATAATAACCCCAACAGCCTCAATAAGCTCAATAATTACCATAATAACAAGCCATAAATCCAATTCAAATGCCAATTTAATTTAGCACTCAGCTTGCTCAGAACCCAGTTTATCAGGCTCCACCTCCATCAGCGGCTGCTCCTCCCCCACCACCACCAGCTCCAGCCGCAGCTCCACGTGCTAAAACGACTTAAATGTCACCAGAATTTTAGCAGTAAATTAAGGAGATTTACTTAAAGTTAATAAACTCCGTTGATTCGGTTGTTATTACCAAGTCATTGTTACTTATTTTAGGTCTCGGTATGCATACTTAATTGAACAAGTTGACTACTCATGCCTTCTTCGAGTCATCTTTGATGCTCATCACCAGACAAGGCACTTTCGACACCTCCCAAGAAAAGTTATTCATTATTGTAACCGGTTTGATCCCATAAGTTCTCCAGTTTTTGTAAACAAAGGACGGAAGTGGAAAAACTCTGTTGTACAAAATCAATAATGAAAACTTACCCAGTTTTGACCAGTTCTTCGAGGAATATCAAAAGACTGTTCAAAAAGTGAATCAAATGACCGATAAGAGCAACATTGGCAAGCTCCCAGTATTCTTACTCACTGATATTGAAATCAGAAGCATCCTTCAACAAAGCAATGAGAAAACTATTCAATAAGTTATTGATGCAATTGGTATAACTACTGTTATCAAAAAGGAAGAACCAGAAATCAAGCAAAAGGTTGGACAACAAATAAGATCTGCTTTCGGAGTCGAAAGAAGCGAAACTGACAGCGATGATATGTGAACCTAAACCTATTTTTAATTTTTAATTATAGTCTCTCATTAACTTAATGATCTTAAATGTAAGTTAACCAAAGTATTTTAATGTTTACACAACAATTGTAATATAAATAAGTGTCGTTCTGTTTTCAATTATATATAGATATTTTGTATAGATTGATTAATTTATCCACCTCCCAATGAAAAGTATTTAGATTTTGTTTGAAAATGAACCTATTGTTATATCATTCAATAAGTTATAAATAGGTCTTAAAATAGCTAAAATTCTTAGTAATAGTGATAATAATTGTTCTGATAATATAACAGGTTAATAAAATTATATCAAAAATATTTCTTAATATTGTGTGCAAGCTCCAACATTCATAGATGCTGATATTTGTTAAAATGATCATAGAATCAAACTATCACATACTGGCGCAATTAGAACCCTTACACTATTTAAGAAAACAGTATCTCAATTCGAAAATAGTGGAAAGAAAATCATCAGTTAAACTATATATTCAACAAATAATTAATAGGTCTCACAGTCATAATAAAGTCGTTCATATAATTCTCATGCAATTGAAAATTAAAATATTATGCAAAAATATTAGTAATAATTGCTTAAAAAATAATAATAGTAATAATAATAAAAACTGGAAAAACTAACGAACGGTGAAAACTAATAACTAGATTCATAAAATAAAAAAATTATTTGTAGTGATGTAAAAATTGATAACAATGTTTAACTTGAGATTGTTAATACTAATTTAACACAGCCTCAAGATAATTTAGCATAAAATATTAGTATTAATGATAAATAACCAGAAAATGATACATAAAGATCTTCTAATTTATAGTTAGTTGAAAGCACTCAAGCTAATAGTATATTATTACCTGTAATAAACCAACAACCATAATTAGATTAACAAACTATACCGAAACAATCTATTTCTTAAATTCCGAATGTATAAAATCTATTATTTGATTTAAAATTGCCTTAATTATAAAGTATATCATTTCCGCCTGTTCCCAATATATTTATGTAAACTTCTAACTATGTTAAACAATCAAATATTAAACCAAAATATCATTTGACAGAAGCTTAAACATTATTAAAAAGAATTTTAACTCATGTATTAGCTAAAGAGCCATATTAGTTATCAAAAGCATATTAAATCTTAACAATACCAGAAACTACTCCTATATCTGTTGTAATTAAAGAAATGACTAATTTTCTTTTAAACAGCAGAATGGAAGTATTAATTTCACATTTTTAGGAGTATTAAAGTATACCATTAGAAATTAAATTAAAAATTCAATAATCTATTTGTGATTCTAAATCTAATAGATAAAAATTAGAAGCGTTTAAATCAGAAAATTATTCTGATTCAAGGACAGAAGTTAAAATTAAATAATAAATACAGTAACAAATGTAGGAGGAAGATGTTTAAAGCAGTGCGTAAGAAGAATTTGAACTTTCATAAAAATGTAATGAAGCGGTCAATAATATATAAAATGAAAACATTTAAGATATTCAATAAACCGAAGCCAATAAATCAAAAATATAAGATAATCATATTACAAGCATATAAGAAGAATAACCAATAAAATAAGAACTGTATACCTTAAATCGATTCAATTACAATTTGAACGCTGCTAATAAGATCGAACCACACGAATTATCGACAACGCCCAAGAAAACGTTAGTGTTAGCAAAAAGCGCGTGGTACGCTAAGATTCACTAGAATATAACAAAAATTTAAAATAGTGAATAGATTATTTCTCCGTTATAGCCCTAGTAATATTTCATTTGTGTAAACAATTCAGTGCAAAATTCTCAGCTTATAATAAACCATCGCGCGTGGTCCGGAAGGTAAAATTTCGAGTTGTTATTCTCGGTGCACCATCAAATCTGCGCTGACATCGCGAAGTAAAAATGGAGCGCGATTGATGTAAGCGCACTATCTGAGAAGAATTCCCTTGTGTCCCTTGTAGACTAGAAAATGGCGTTATCCGAGAAAATCGAGGAGGCTCAGCTATCTATTGAGCAGCACATCGAGAATAACTTTGAACTCGCGGATTAGAACCCGGAGCACCTGGCTCGCGCGATAATGATGATTTTCGGCCTCGGGAGCACGTGCTCCTTCCATTTAACCAGCACTCTATTATATTTCCAGCACTACCTTCTGATCATCATTGCTCCTAATTAATACGACATTTACCTCCCAATTATAAAGCACTTGTTGCCCAAGCTCCTCCCCCTGATGCAGAACAGCATCTACCCGTTCAAAAAGCAGTACAGGGTCCTGAACACTGACGAAGCGCAAACGTTCGAGCAGTACTTCAAGAAATATTGCCAGAAGGCCAAAAACGGGAAACTACCCCAAGCTCTCTCGTACGAACATGTAATTCAAATAGTTGGGAACAGCGAAAACGGGTAGAAAACGGCGCAAATACTCGCCACTAAGTAAGAACCGGAAATTAAACGGAAACCGCGGAAGGATTGAAGATTTTTTTTGTTCTTTTATACATTTGTTATTTTAGTGTTTTGGATGACCTTTACAAAGCGTTATTTGAATATTTTTGTTATTACGTTTAATACTGCATATATTTTATAATATAAAATAAAAATAAATATATAAATATATAAAATTTATATATGCTCACTCTTTTGGTACATCTCAAAAAACATCCACTCAATAATCAATTGCTTCAATCACAGGAACATTTTAAAATGATATTTTCATTTTAATGCGTTCTTTACTTCTGTAACTATGTACATAAAGGACTCTATATTTTTAGTGTTAATTTTTTGAGATGTCTTCAAATTATATCAATTCAGAAATGATAGTATTGTATTATACTTTATCGTGTTATTACTTTGCTATTAATATTTATATAACATTATTACATGCTAGGTTATTAACTTTTTAGAGATGATGGGTGTGGATATGGTGGTTATAAGATGTTACAGCTACTGTATACTTATTCTTATCAAAATATATTCATTAAGGTGTAGTATTTATTGCATTCTCTGAAGTGTTATGTTATGTTATATTTACAATTTAATATTAAGTTGTCATTAAAGGTGGCGGTCTGTTTTAATTATAGTGTTTATAAAATGACTCACTTAACTGTAACCTTATCATCAGTACTAAGGCTCAATTCAATCATTCCATCATCATCTCATAAATCATGACAATCCACAAATCCAAACTCAGTTACATTATAGTTACATTATAGTGTTTATATATGTTTATATTTCACTATTTATTTATTTCTATTTTATTTTCAAATTATAAAACAATTTTTTATATGAGACTAAACTATCTAAAACGTGTTGCTTTCACGTATTTTATTGAGTTGTTCATTTTTTGTGTTTTATCCTATGCATAATAGTTCTGATTTTCAGGTTACTGTTATTGTATAGATGTTTATATTATCAATTGTATTATCTTTAACAATTTTGTATTATCTTTAACAATTTTCATTTGCGTGTTATGTTAATTTATTACCTTTATTACAAAGCGTTATTGTATAGAATACAAAGATGAGTATTGACGGTAGATTTAAAAGTTTAAATGAGTAATTGTTGTGTTAAAGTCAGGGCTAGTTGCTAAGTTGCTCATTTAAACTGTGTGACGTATTCATTTGTTTAATAAAATTTTCATGTAATCTTACAGTATTCAATAACATGATCGCACAGGCTATTATAATGAGTAACTATAATAATATACGATAATATTTATTCAATCTGCTTGTCAATCTAACTAACTTAATCCAAAATACAATTTTGTTTAAACATACACATTATAACAACCTTTGGAGTAAATTATTTAAATTGTTTCCATTTCACTAATATGTACTTTAAAGTTGTTCCAGGTCTGACTTTAACTACAGAGATATGTTGCCTAGTTATTGTTAGTTTGTATTCAATGATAGCTGCCGCAGGAGGCGTTGGCGGCGGCTCTGTGTATGCTTCAGCCTTGATGGCTTTCAATGCTCCAGCCCACACGGCTATTCCAATGTCAAAAACAATTATTTTCGCAGGAGCATTCGTGTTACTACTATTCAACATTTAATCAAAGTCTGCGTCTGAACCAGAGAAACCTGGCGTAATGTGGGATTTAGTGATTTTCATCGAAAATGCAACGATTGTCGGAGCTGTCGTAGGAGCTGTTATTAACGCGATCCTTCCAGAGTGGCTGCTCATCCTGAGCGAATTCGTCTTTTTCACTCATTAGGGTATTACAGAGATGATGAAAGGAATTAAAAACGTAAAAGCTGATCGTTAAAAGTTTGCAGGAAAGAAGCATGTGGCTATGGAGGACATTATGAAGGCTGAAACTGTTGTTCAAGAAAAGATCACAAAAGAAACTACTTCAACAAGTATTAATCCAGTGTAGGTTCCAGAGTAAAATCCGGAAATACTTCATGGCGATGAGGTAGAAGTGAATACTGAAGTAAAACCAGCTCCGAAGATAACTCGTTTCTCTCACTGGCGCTACGTGTCGAAACCGCGTCTGTTCATCTTCCTTTTCTCCGTCGTGCTCTCCACCACCTGCACCATCCTCCGTGCGTTCGTTACAAAGTGCTCTGCAATTTACTGGTCATTACTCGGAATTAACTTCCTGATCGGTATCGTTGCCATTTATCTCCACAACAAACTGCTCATGAAGTCCATCGCGAAGAAAGAAGAGAACGTGCTGACCGGTTCTAAAAACAACACTTTCTCAACGCCGTCCATGACCGTCAAGTACTCGATTATCGGCTTCCTCAGCGGCGCCATCGCAGCCGTCATGGGTATCGGCGGCGGAATCATCGCGACTCCACTCATGCTCTCCATGGGCATCCCTCCTAGCGTCACGCGCATGGCCAGCAGCACCATGATCGCGTTCACCTCTTTCTCGTCAATGATCCAATACATGGTTCTGGGACAAATCGATCTCCAAGAAGTTTGGGTGTTCATGCTAGTTGTCGGTATTCTATTCCCGATAGGTTTCTACGCTAGCGCACCAGTCATCAGAATTGTAAGGTCAACCAGCGTTATCAACGTAACGATGGCAGCTGGCGTTCTGATTTCTGGAATATTCGTGGCTATCCAAGGTGTCAAGATTATAATCAAAATGGTCGACACGCACGTAATCGACGGCTTCGTAAACATTTGCAAGTGATAGTTACTTCATCATTCATTTATTCATTGTTATTTTTTGAGTTGAAAGTTTAGATTCATATACTGTGCATACTGTATGTTAACTTTGATGTAATGTCCACCTCAAATTTTATGGACGATCTTTTCCGGAACATGCGCCTCCTTCTTGTTGCCCACGAGAATCTGAAGATGAATTTCGCCGCTTTAGAAAAATAAAACCAACTTCTGCGTACCGAAAATGAATAGTTGAACCAACAAATTCAATTAATTTAAGCAGAACGCAAAATTGACACTCAACTTGATTTCTAGTTCTACGTGAAGCAAAATGAAGAACTTCTCAAAATGCTCGTTAAGAAACCGTCCAGAGAAGTAAATTAAATGATGCAGCAGGAAGAATAATTCGGCAACAGCCCGTGCTTGACATTAAGCCCAGACCCAGTAGTGCTCATGAAAGAGAGCGACGCGGAACAGAAAAGCATCAAATTCGGGAACGACGTCGCGCTAAGCCAGCTTCACAAGAACAGTCCAAAGTAGCAGAGCCATATTATGGCTCCGATGCAAGCGACTCAGCATCCGGCCGCGAGTTAAAATCAGCCGCAAGAGTCTCAAAGCTAGTCCCAGATGGCAGGATCTGCTTTTGCGAGTTCGAAACCTGTTTCCACAGCTCAATCAAGCACATTTGCCATTAATTCAACAGTATCTCAACCCCAAGCTCAGCAATCTGTGTTCTCAACTCAGAGTTAAATACAAAGCCAATCTTAAACGAAAACGAACGTATTTTCGTTCAACGGCACTCAATCGCTAAATCAATCCAAAACAACGCAGCCACCTAACACTTTCCAGAGCGAATATAACGACTTCACCTCACTGCCCAAACCCGGCCTCAACCTTAACGCAACCCACCAAAGCGAAAACAACATGTTCTCTACCTCAACAATCACACCCGAATTGATGACCTCAACCGCGAAACCAATGGACCAAACCACCTTCGCCTTCAACACACAAGTAAACTAATCAAATAATTAAACTAACGTTGTTCAGAGCCAATTCCAAATGAACTAGAGCGCGAAACCGCTTGAAAACACCAAAACGTTCTCATTCGCGAACAACACGATAAAACAAACGCACGTTGACGAGTCCCCGTTCAAAAACTCTCAAAAACTCACCATTGACAGTTTAAACGATTTGAGACAAACGAAGGAGTCCTCCACCGTTCAAAGTCAACTGGCGGTAACCAAACAAATGGACATCACAAAGTCACTCCAAGTAGCTGAAACGCAAGCGCAAATGGAATACGAAGAGGAATTCGAAGAAGAACAACACGAAGTCCACTATTAAGAGCACTAAGAACACGAGCTTGAATAACAAGAAGAAGGATACTAAGAGGAATATTAAGAAGAATATCAAGAAGCGGTTGACGAGGACCAAAATAACTACTACGGATACCAACAAGAAACAAACTAAAACGATTACTAAGACCAAGGCTATTAATAAGACCAACAAGAAAATTACGGGGACGTAATCGACTTGTCAGACGATGAAGACAACGGACTCATGTGAACAAATCTGTAAATATGTTTAATTATGTATATTATGTGTTTATTTAAATAAGAATCACTGATGCTCAATGTCGTCGTGAACTTCGGCGATGTTCTTATAGTTGTTGACTGCATTTTTCTTCTTCATGTAGATTGCAATTATGGCGGCGATTATACCGACACCAGCTATTGAAGCGATGGTGATTACAGCGATCTCCCAGCCTGGCATTCCAGTCTTGTTGTCCTGTTCTTCTTCCTCCTCTCCTGGCTGCTCTTCTTCTTCCTCTGCGGGTTGCTCTTCCTCCTCTTCTTCAGGGACATCATCGACATTAATTGGAACATACGAATCATCTTAAATAACGTAAGTTTGACCATTTTCAGCCTGTTGGTTGACACTTAAAACATGATTAACTTTCGAAATATCAACACCAGTGATAAGCAACCACTTGTCGATTTCAGCTGAGAAGATACCATATTCTTCAGGATTTGGCACATAACCCTTGACAAACAAACCCTTATCTGTGAGTACCAAAAACAGGTCTTTTTGAACTGATACGTCCTTAATCAAACAGTCATTGAAGAATTCTATTTCCATGGGCGAATCAATCTAGTCGTTTTTAGAATTAGCTAACACTTTCTTGCCATTTGCCATCATATTGTTTCCACAAAAGTATATTTTTTTGTTGGAATGTATCAATGACTTATCTTCACCCATTTAGAAGTAGTGGATTCCACTTAATTTAATATTGCTATCGGCAGTGCTTCCGTTATGGTTAGATGATATGGGTTAACACAATTGACCTAGATTATTGAGACCATATCCGAAGACTTTCTTATCAGTTGAAATCAGCACTATTTAGTCAGCAAAGGTGTCGAAGTGGTCAACCTTGAATTTGAGGTTCATGACTCTTACTTCGCTTCTGTCGACGTCTTCTTTGTCGAAAATTATCTTTCCGGCTGCATCAACGCCGCACTGGCCTTCGCACAAACCCCAGTACAAAACTCTCATGTTGGTTCTCACGAAGTATACATTTTTTACAACACCTACTTGCTACATTGTTTCGTCTTTTAACAAGAACTCTAACTGTAACTTTTTGGGTCCAGACGGAGTTAATGTCTAATCAAACTCGTACAAAGTTTTGCCTAGATTTCCGTTGGTATTTTATCCGAATGTGTACAACCAAGATCGAGTGGTTAAAGCAATTCCATTAGTGTTAGAATAATCATATGAAATAACTTCATGATCTTGGAAGAATGGGATTGGGATTGGAGTTGATGGTTTGATGGGATATTGGAAGCCAGATTCATATGAAATATGGTTGCCGAATGTCCACATGACGCCTTTCGGAGATAATGCGATTAATCCGTTATTATTTCCTTTAATTTTCTTGAATTAGGCTGCATTGGCTAAGAAATGGAAACCGTGGGCTTTTTAGTTGCCGATGATGTTTCCAGCCTGGTAAACAGAATCTACTATGGATTCTGGATCGTAATCTGAGTAGTAATTTTGGTGTGGGTACGCGATAAATATTAGAACGGTCGATAGCCCCTCAACTACTTGAATTTGGTTTCCTTGGTCATATGGCACCTGAGCTAGAATTTATGGCTTGCATACTCCAGCTGTAAGTTCCTCGCACTTTCCAAGAACGTTATTTACGTTGTCGCCCATCACAAACAATCCATCAGTTCCAGCGATTAAAATTCCGTCTCCGTTTGCGGCTACAGATTTTACAGTTCCAGCTTGGTGATTAATTGGAACCATAACGCCATCTGGTACTCCTTGGAATCCACAAGCAAATACTGAGTCGTTCTGGGAGAAAATGGTTACTTTCTTCCCGAAGAAGATTTGCTCAGCCTGAGAAAACTCGGCTAGGTGCCAAGATTTGTGAACGGTCTTGGAGCAGTGATCGGTTCCAAGGACGAAAATGGTATTGTCAGTTTGCCTTATGATCACAATCGTTTCTGGGTAAAATACCACGTCGTCAATATAATCGGCTGTTAAATTCGTTGGGAGGATGAGCGTGGTCAGGTTATTATCGGTTTTTTGGCACATGCCCTCGAACTGGCATTCGCCTAGAACGAAAATTCTGTTGTTGGTCACCATGTAATTGGCCTTCGCAGTTGAGCCCACCTTGCGCAAGCGCTCCGGGTCCTTGATAAACAAAGTGGGAATGTAAGTGAGCACGTGATCATCGCTGTCCGTGTGGCCTGTGTAACTCAACTAGCCGTTTTCGTTCGAACCACAGCCATAAACGTGATCAACGTCCCAAATAAGTGTTGAAGAGTCAGTCATTGAAACACTTTATATCTCCTTCTATAAACTTGCTATTACAGTTGGCACTTCGATTTTGGCTTAATCTACTGGTTAACATAACATACCCTTTGTATTAGTACCCATTGAGTAAGTTTTGTATCTGTTGGCTTCATACTGGTAAAATAATGAGGCATATTTGTTTGAGGCCATTCTGTACGTTTTTCCTTCAGCGCCCGCACTTGTAAAATCCAAAGCCGCATTTTCAGGTATGCCTAGGTTTCCATTTTCGTTAACTCCAGTTACAATAACTTTTGATAATACTGACAGAAGTTACAGAATCATATGTGGATTGGATAATAATTTTTGTCAATCTTTATAATTTATTATATATTAACAAAATTCTAACGTGTGATTCTAATGTATCTAGTATAATTTGCATTTCAAAGTTTGAAATTCAAACGTACATAATTACCTTACATTCAATTACTTTAGTTTATAAACGTATATCATTTACTTATAAAACTATCACTATAGTTCATTTTACATTTTCATATTACTTAGTATACATTTACATATAAATTAATGTTATATTTTGTAATAACCATAAATTATGGCTAGAAAATAAATGCAAAAATGTTCGCACATTTTATCTTATATTCGTATTTTGCACGTTTGCCCGACAATTTTGCATTTTTGATACTCGGTGTTCCTTCGTTGTTATGTATCCGCTAATTGATTTTGTAATGTGTGTACATAATTTGTTTGTAAATAATAACAAATATTAATTAATAAGAGTTTCACTTATTGTCATTATTTCCCTGACATTATTATTGAATTGGGCCTTAGTACTTACTGCAGACTCTCGAAGATAGCCACCACCCCGAATCTCGTTGATAGACTACTCTCACCTATAGCCTCCGCGCTGGTGTCTTTAACTGATTTCAGTTTTGATATTATGAGATTACTAAAGAATCTCACTTATTTTACATTTAAATATTATCAACAAATAAACAACAATTTAGCAATATTGAACAAATAAATTTCCACCTCACATGAACACTGATTGCATCATTCATAAGCTTCACAATCGCCTTCTGGAGGGAAAAGTATATTAACTAACGCCTCCTCTGGTATATCGAAGTTTCCCCAAAGATTTTAGTGTTCTTCAGTTTAGTTAAGGAATCCAGTCTCATTAATACTATTAATTTAATAGCATCCATGGCAATAAACAGATTCTTGGGGACGTAAGGTGTGATTGAACATAATAATCGAGTTTTTTCAAAGCCGTGTATTATTGCTTTCTAGGAAATCTATGCAAGGGCTAGCATTACCTATTATCGTGAGGGTATTCTGGTTATCCATTTGTGATGGTAGGTTAAAATTCTTTGTTGTCTGGACCCAATCTTCAAATCAGGTATTGTAATACAGACAGATGAATCTACAATCTAATCTTTTTAGCTGTTAAGTTTTCAGCTTGTTAAATATTATCCTGATTCTTTTTTCGCATAAAAGTTTTGATGTTATGAGCCTTAATATTCCACGTTGCGAAATACTCTCGTGTTAATTTGACAGCTCTCTTATTCAGGTTCAATAAAAGGTTAGACAACAGGGGATTCATTTTCTTAACGAATTTAAACATCTTCGTCATTAGCCGGACCAGTGTACATCATTGTATTTTCATCATAGTCGATAGGGTACTTTTCTTGGCTTATTTCCTAGCTTATTTCTAAATCCATAATTATTGAAAGTAAAGGAGTGAAAACCTTCTATTATCTTATATATCAGAAATTTAAAATTATAAATTTATTTTCAAATCTCGCTTAAAAACACTTTTTAGTTCGGTTAAAGTATCCTTTTGAATCGGTTATAGTGCCCGATACTTCGTTGAGTCTTTAACTGAGAGTCTATGGGACCAAAGTTAGTTCTTTAACCGAGATTCGGGGTAGTGGCTATCTTCGAGAGTCTGCAGTACTACATAACCTCGAATCCCAGCAAAAATTGCCAGTGTCTATAAGTGAGAGCAAATCTGGCTCAGTTTGGTATATTTCTTGTGTTAGATTTGGTTTTCCATCTCAGTTACAGATACCTTTTTCCAAAAATATTTTGAAAATTTAATCAAATTTCAAGTTTATTGTTGTACTCTGCATAAATATCAAATAAATAGAATGTTAAGTAGCATATTATTTATTTTTATGGTCACACGCTCTTATAAATCTATTAAATACAAAAGAGATTTATTATGTTAAATTCACTTACGGCCCCTTTTTACAGTTCACTTATAGACACTGAATGTAATAAAAATCGAAGCTGTATTCGTATTTGAACAGGGGGTGGCTCCCAATTTCATATCATCGAGAATTAGTCTGCAAAAATAGATACCAGCTAATACATATTTTATAAATTTCTTAAAATACAAAAGTTAGTTGTGTAGTTACATTAAAATATACACTAAATGAACATGTGGGACAAAAACTATTTAAAAATACTTACATGTAATCATTTTATCTTTATATACATTAATATTATTTGCTTACACTCCAATGATATGCAAATGTGCTGTTAAACCCTACAGTTACTTTATAGCCACTGTATTTGGTCTGTGTATTGACAATAATTTGAAATGGACTTCGTTTATTTTTGGTTGGATTTCAATTTGTGCATGGCTTGTAGCATATTTTCCATAAATACGTATGACATTTTTACTTAAGAAATCAGAAGCAATTTCAAATTTCTTTTTAGCTTCGTGGGTAACTGGTGATGTATGCAACGCATTTTCAGTATTTCTTATACCTACTCTCTTTACCTAAAAATTTTTGGCAGTATTTTTTATTATAGTGGATTTTATCTGGGTATCTGAGCATCTTTATTTTACAAACACAAAGAAAAAATTTATGCCATTAAGTACAAAAATGGGTTGCTTAGAACTTACAATATACATTATAATAATTACATTTTTATTTAACGATTTGTTCATTTATGGAGCAGTTGGTCACATTCAATTATCAGCGTATGAAGAAAAATATCAAATGTGTAAAGAATAGCCAGAAGGAGGTAAAATTTAAATGATTATAGGAACTGTATTTGCATACACTGCTGCTGTTTTTTATATTAGTGCAAAACCAGCTCAAATTCTTAAAACAAAGTAAAGAAAATCAGTGGAAGGTGTGAGCTTTGCAAATATCATGTCAACTTGCATTGGTAATTTGACATAAGCTCTAAGTGTTATTGTAGAAAATCAAGATATTTCCTATTTAGTGGAAAAAATTCCATTCATATTATCATTTTTAATTCCAGCTTTTCTCGATTTGATAAGTCTAGGACAATTCTATACATACAGAGAGAAAAAAGTTTCAAGCCGAGTTTTACGAGTCAAAGATTATAGAGACACCGTAGTAACAGTAGAAATGAATGACATACGTTCAGATAACCAATTATAAAGTAATGATCATAGCAGTGAAATGAGGTGATAAATATTGATAAATATTATTGAATTATTACTTCTGAATTTCATTTATAATTTATTTTTTAATGATTTTATATAATTTAAATAACTCATAATTTCCTACCTTTTCCAGCATCTTTCCAACCATCTTATCTTTTATCCAATGCCTTAAGATATGGCTCAACTTTATTAGGGTGTCCGTTATAAACCATTTTACCTTACTCGTCAAATAAGAAACAGTGAGGAATACCTTTAGCCCCTAATCTTTGCATCATCGCACCAACTCTACCACCCGCATCACGACTTATATTGTACTATTTGGCAGCTGGATTTTCTTCAATAAATTTTTAGACATCGGCTTCTTAATCAGAAGTAACGCTCATAATCCAGCATTACTTATATTCCTATTACATTCTAGCCATGTGTGGAACCATTTATTTACAAGGTGGACAATGGGTACCGAACATTTCGATTAATTGCGGTTATCCAGCTCTATAGAATTTGACTTTATTAATATATGAATAATTTGATTCAGGAGGCGCATATTCTTTGTTTCCTTCTTATTTTATTTCGGCTGGGGCGGGATTACGAGCACCGCGAACAAATTTTATGACTACCAATGCAATAACACAAAATATTCCTAATCTAATATATTATTCCATTTTAGAGGAGTGATTAATAATGTTTATTCGTTGATAATAAATACATATTATTTATAATTATTACCACTCCCTTACCGCAAAAATTATAATGAGTACCCAAAGCCAACCTCGTGTCGCTGCTAATACTGATAAGTCTTCAGCTACAACTGAAGAATTTCGTAAGAAATAATTAGAAATGTGGTTCTCATGTAAAGATACGGAATTTACTCGTGCTAACCAAGTTACATTAAGGCGCAGTCGCGATATTCGCTCAACTGACGCATAAGCTCGTGTTTATCATGACTTCTCTCTTCTCCAATATGCGTGTGTATTTGATAATATTAAAATACTGGAAGAAGTGTATTCTTTTGAAAAAGATTTTGTAACTTCTGAAGAGATACAATTGTTTAAGAACAATGAAACTATAATAGTTCCCAAGAATTCAACACCTCTTATGATCACAATTGTATGCAATTCTACCAAGTGTGTGAACTATTTGCTTAAAGATCTCACATTATAGGATGTCCGTATTCCTCTTAACGACCTTCACGAATCGTCTGTTGTTCTTGCTGCCAGACTTCCTGGTTATCAAGCAGCTCAGTTAGCTCTTCAGAACTCTATATTATAGTAGAAAGAATTCCATTTCTAAACTGAAGAGTCTCAAAACATCTTAAATGTAGCCTGCGAGAACAAGAACAGTTTCTTGATGCATTTGTTTACTAAACTTTTAGCTACTCCAAGAGCTGATTGTTTGTTCAAATTTGCTATGACTTGTAAAGTTCAAACAAGCCCAGAGTGTTAACAATACCTTGAAGTTTTGTAACGTTTTGGCGTCCAAAAAATAATCGCTGACAAGCTTTACGATCAGCCACAGTATATCGAGCTTCTTAAATCTTACCTTGGTCCGAAATATGAATAATTCATGACCGACCTTGAAGATAAAGACAAAGTTACTAACTAGCAGAAGCAATTTGCAATTAAGTACAAATCTGAAGCCAACGACTCTCTGAAGATAAAGTAAAATCAATAGAAGTTCACCATCAACAGAAAGCCAACTTATGACTTTGATTCTGCTCAGCAAAAGCCAGTTAAGCCATTTGAGTTGCAGGCCAAGCATGTTGTAGCTGATTACGACGATTCTCCGGATCCAGAGGAGGTAAAGTTCGTGAAGCCACCAATGAGCGAGAAGTTCAACCTTTTCGACCAAGCTGGTGAGTCTTTGATCCCGATCCTCATAAGCCAGTACAGCAACACGTTCCAGCCGTCCAGACCTGAACAATTAGCTGCTGCTAGAAACTTTGCTTCTGACGATCGTGTTGTTCCTCTTGAGCAGTCTTAGATCAATTGGTTCAATGTGTGCAAGGATGGAAATTTGCAGTTGTGTAAGTCCATGTCCAGGGTGCATTGTGGCGAGGTGGATACTCGTCCGACTGACGCTGAGAAGTTAATTTACAACGGTTTCTCTGGTATTCACTATGCGACTGTGTTCGGCCGCTGGTAAATCGTTTAATATTTACTTTAGTATGAAGCGCTCGCAACAACTAAGGCGCGTGTGATCCTCAAGGCTCCGGGTGTGGGTCCGGATCGTGCGGTGATCGTTCCGTTGCAGTCTAACGCCATTTAGCTCGCGTGCTACTGCAATCAGGTGTAAATAGTGAAGATGATCGTTGACTCGTTAGTTACCCCGCGTAACGTGTACATTGACCCGATTTAGTAAGCATTTTCAAAGAAGAACGCCCCCTTGACCGTGAACAAGCAAAAGCTCATTCTAACCCAGAAGAATGAGCTCGAGCAAACCGCTCTCGCTGTCATGGCTTAATGTAAGATAATCTCCTCAGAGCTGTCCAAAGAGGTCGAGCGCGGTGACTACATCCTCTAGTTGTGCTTAGACTAACTCGACTCCTCCAACATATTGGACTTCAACGACCAATTCGTCGTTCAAAACGCATATCTTTTTAACAACACTCACGTTTTAAAAACGGTGAGAACAGAATTACTAACGAACCCGTGCAACAAAATGAACGCGAAAACGTACGCCCAATTGTTGTTTAAAGTTTACGATCTCTTACAAGACATGAAGAACTCAGAGGAATGCGCTGAAATATTACCAAGCCTTCCAATAACGGACGAGGTAAAAGCTGAGGCAGAGCTCATTCAAATGCTCATCGAGGCGCAATATTTCGTTAACAGAATCAAAGAAGACGAAAACGCAGAGAAGAAAGAAAACAAAAATCAAGAGCACCTGGAAGAAACACAAAGATTCCAAAAATGGTTCAAAAAGACATTCGAAAAACACGCAGACAAAATCGAAACCACAAACGCCGAAACTGCAAAACATTTAGAAGAGCTCAACAAACCAAGATACGTTGAAAGCTTCGGAAACGATCTGTTCGTCTGCAAACGCAAAAGCGAGATCCCAGCTCACGACGACCTGGAATACCTCAACTCCGTCGTACAAGCACAAGACCTGAGCTACTACTTCGACTGCGTCATCATGGGCTTCGAGACATTCGTCGCGCAAGAACACGAAAAATACACCAGAAAAATAGACCGCAGACAAACCAGAAAAGACATCATCAACGGCTTCACGGCCCTTATGTACGCATGCTACTACGGACACACCAACATCGTTAAACTCCTCCTCGAAAAAGAATTTGACGTTGAACAAGGTATCGAACAAGGCTCCCAAGGAATTAAACAAGAAGATCGCGTTTGCGGATAAATCAAAGTCGATGTTGACAGAAACCACATCTACGTTGTTAAAGGATACATGAGCTGCTTGCAAGCTGCCATCCTTTCCCAAAAGAAGCAATCCTCTGAAATCATTGATTATATTTCCCAAGTTGCCGCTAAAAACTTAGAAATCGCTTCTATGATATTCAGAAATCACAAGCAAACTTCAGTCATACTGAAAATGGCAATCATCGCAAATAATGAACATATTCTCAAGAACAACCTTGTTAGAGAATATGAAACTCAACACATTTATCAATAATTACGCGATTTGCCATTAACTTGCTCAATACTGTACAAGATTTGCGAGTATCAATCTGTTGCTGGTCTTAAATTCTTACAAGAGATTATTTTAGCTGATGCCACTACAACTCGTACAACTGAATCTGATTTGCCTATGCAAACTCGTCAACAAATAGAGTCTGAGTTGTTGTTCAGCTTACAGTTATGCTGCTTATAACGCTTAGATAACAAGTGTCCATTGGATTGGATTAAACGTAAGTCTTCTCAACAAAAAACTAACGAAACCGCTATCAAATTTATTAACGATCTTACTAATGATGCTATCATGCGTGCATTAAATCTTGATGGTGATCTCGTTTGTGAAAGACTGCTTTAAGAATACTTTGGTGAAGAGTTTGAAAATATCAAAGAAACACACAAATCTAAGGGATAAATTTTATCTGGTGAAGTAGTTCATAACATTGAACAAAATGGTCTCGAAGAATTAGAACAAAGCAATTTCTTCATTAATGATCATCAGATCAACAGACTTACTTTTGAACCAATTCAAAAGTTAAATGAAGTTGACGTTTGGTTTGAAATGTGCAAACGTGGAAACTTACAATAAGTTTAAGCTATTGCAAGAAACTTTTATGGTAGACGTGAATTGAGATACAACAACTATGATCAAGACATACACCAAGGTTTCACCGGATTAATGTATGCTACTTTGTTCAATACTTTAGATGTAATATTGTTCTTAATGGACTTTGAAGGTATGTTAAATATGGAACAAGATGCTTTAGTAAGAACTGAAAGTGGTGCATTTGTTATTCCAGCTGGTTGTACTCCATAACACTTGGCTTCTGTAGTTGCTGACTAATTTGTTATTGATGCTTTCTTCTAATTCTATGAACAGCATGATTATGAACTTGCTACTGAAATATCAGTTTCCAGATTCCTCATAATTCACGGTAAGCGTGTTAACTAATAGTAATTATTAAAGGACTTCCCAATTGATCATCAATTACTCAGATTGGCCGTTTAATATTCTCGTGTTGAATTCTTAAATGTTATGGGAGATATGAGCCAAACTGAAGATTACTTCTAAGACTTTTATGAACAATTATTCTAATTGTTTGAATTCAATCACTAAAGATTAACTATAAACGATTTGATATTATAGTTACCTTCATAAACTTATGCTAAGCTTAACAAGAGAGACGTGTAAGAAACTATTGTATTTGTTGAGTAAGCTATCAAGAAAGTATTAATTGTTATGATTTAATAAGAGATGCTCGAAGATAATGCTTCATTAATCAATGAGTTTTATAAGGCTCCTGATGCAGTTGAAAGAATACTTGAATCATTCAAAACACTCTCAGAACCAAAAGTTGTTCATGAAGAATAAATCGATGCCATTGGTAAGGCTCAATTCTTTAGAGTTTAGGACGATTAAATCCTAACTCAACCAGTTGCAATGGGTCTTTCTATGCAATCAGATCTTTAAAATGAATGGTTTAGAGCTTGTAGAGAGAACGATATGGCCTTCATACACACCAATTTCAAGCAAATGAAGACTCTTAGAGATGGTCGTTAAAGCAGCTTCATCAATCAAACTCACACTGGTTTCTGTGGTTTGCATTATGCTCTTGTTTACAAGGCAGAAGACGCTTTCAACTTCCTTTTCGATTTTGAATGGAATGTTGTCACTGGTTCAGATGTTATTATTAATGGTGATTAGGGTAGATATTTCGTCCCAGCTAGATCCACTATTTTACACCTCATTGCAATGGTGAGAAATGAACGCTTCCTCAAGCTCATGAAGCAAAAGCCATAAGTAGAAGGGTTAGTAAATGCTAGAAACAGAGTTGGTGTTCCACCAATTGAGTTATTTGCTGGTTAAAATTACTGCGAGCAATTCATTTACGATATGTACATGTTTAACTTCAACGACGAGCAAATGCGTGCTGAAGCTGATGAAATTATGCACCAATGTTTCGAACACTGCTGCAAGGCTGATAACGTGCAATTCGCTCGTTTCTGCCTCTTGAACCAGAATCTGTATTAATCAAGCCTTTATAAGCACGTTTTCTCCATTTGGAAGCAAGAAGAACACAACGACGCTGAAAAGCAATTCATGAAATTGCAAAACGACGCCCTTGAGTACGCTCTTTTGTACAGAATGGAAGAACAATGGAGAAGAATGCTTGAAGAACACTTTGGAGCCGAGAAAGCTGATGTCGAAGCTGAATATCAAAATCTTAAGATTTGGACTGCTGAGCAATACGAAATTGTTGAAGACGAAAAGATGTTCGATGGACCACAATCCGTTATCGTTGAAGGCCAACAAAATATTAGAGAACCAAAAGTTCTCAAGTACTTGAGAGATACCCGTTAAAACGAAGAACAACGTAAGTGGTTCCAGGCTGCTAAAACTGGTGACGTAGAGTACATAAAGAAGCATATGCATTTAGTAGGTTTACAAGATGAATCATTAACCAACTACAAGACTAAAACATACACTCAATTCACCGGCTTGATGTACGCCATTGTCTTCAATTAATTAGAAGTAATAAAGATTTTAACTAAGCACGAATTGCTTATCTACGCTAACTCCAAGAATTTAGTTGAAATACCAAACGACGATGATGATCTCCCAGAAGAAGAAAAAATAGCTACAAAGAAGTACTACCTCTTTAGAGTTGCTTATTCCATTATTCTTGCTATTGTTAGTCATAAATATGAAATCTTTGACTACTTCATCTCAGAACTTAAGACACAAGAAGAAATGTTATACAATCAGTTCACATATGAAACCATGGTTACAGTTGACTTCAAAATACCATATTCATACATGATTAAACTCATGTCATTAACTTCCTTCAATTTGTTGAGAATTGTATTAGTTATGCAAAAAGATTCTCATATGAAATATTTAATGGAGTATACTTGTGGTGAAGATAAACCAAAACTAGAATACAATATCATCAAAACTTGCAAACTTGATGAGTAAATATTCAAACAAATGTTAAGTTTATTAGATGATCAATCTATTGATCAATGGAGAGAATTAGGTTAGCACACATCTGCTTTAATTGATAAGTCTATTGCTTTCGGATTAGATAATTCATTTGACGAAGAAGTAAACTCATATCTTTATAAGATATATGGAGAATCTCTTAATCAAAAGATAAGAGATTATAGAAGCAATAAGTTCCAATCCGACATAGTTGATGATATGGATGTTGTTATTCATAACTCCTACATTGTTCCTGAAGAGTAAATAAAAGATATTGATGAAATAGTTGAAACTGAAGATTAAAAGTAAAAGCACGCTGATCTTGATACTTATTTAGAAGCTGTTAAAATTAATGACATTCACAAAACCAAACGTGTTATGTTGAACCATGTTATGTAAGTTGATGTGCGTTAAACCAACTCTGAACTTTAAATTTACAAAGGATTTAATGGTTTGCATTATGCTGCATTGATGAACAATGTTTCTATGATTGGTGTTCTTTGGAATCACGAAAAGATGGCGCTTACTAAAGAAGATGTAATTATTGATGCTTTAGGTACTGGTTTTGGAAACAAATTCTTTTTATCTAAGGGCTCAAATGCGCTTATGATTGCTGCTTTGTTAGACAATAAAGAATCTGTTTAAATCATCTTGCAATTAATTTAAGCTGATCGTGATTTAGAAAAGTTTTATCAAAGACCAAACTTCCGTGGTGTAAACAATTTGTATATCGCCAGCGTATGCTGGAGATGCGCTTCTGGACAACTCATGTTCTAATCTAAGATGCTTTCAACTCAACTTCGTTAAATCACTTTTATCACTGATCCACGTGCCATTGAAACAATTAAAATTATGTTATATACCAACTGCTCTTTCGGTGCTAAAATCTTGTACGATATGAGTCAAACTGATCTTCAATTCAAGCAATGGTTCTATAGTGTTGCCTTATCATATGACTTCGTAGAATTAACAAAATGTCACCAAAAGTAGCAATACGGTTCACCAGCTGAAAAGGAATTTATATAAAATTGGTTAGATATGATTTACGAAGATGCTTTGAACTATGGACTCAAGTAAATGACTGAAATCAACTGGAATAGATTTGTCAGTGCTAATTTGAAATCACTTAAGAGTATAGTTACTAAGCAGTTCAATTACTGCAGATCAGTATGTGTTAGAAATGGTCAGATAGAGATTTATGATGATCTTTTGATGCAACAAACTCAGGAAACATAAAGATAATATGAAATTGAGAACCAGGTAGCAAAGGCCACTGGTACTATGACCAGAACAATTAATGCCTAGGGCAAAGGCAAATTCAACGATTCATTAAATCAAACAGATATTTCTAACTAATAGGAATATGCTAAATTGCCACAACAGCAAATCCTTGCTCAGCCACAGATTGCACTTAAATCACCTCCAAAGGTACTTGGCTCTGAAAAACTCAGAGATAACACTAAATTTGAAGAGATGCAACAACTTTGGTACGAAATCGAAGCAGGAAAATGAGGTTTACTTGAAGATATCAGAATTATGAATATATAATTATAAATATGTATTCAAATAAGTATCAATGCTAAATATTAAATTTTAATATTTTGAAAATATTTTAAAATAACAGAGGATGTGGAAATATTATACAAAATATGTTGTACATTAACAAAATATAGTCATGTTTGGTTCCACCTCCTCTATTATGAAAATAAAATGTACACTTATAGGCGATAAGTATGTTGGTACAACTAGCTTAATTCGAGTTTTTCCCAGCAAGAGTTTCCAAAAGATTATATTCCAACCGTTTTTGCGAATTACACTTGTTCAATTGAGATTTAAGAAAGTGAAACTATAGAAATGACACTGGGATACTGCTGGTGATGAGGACTACGACCGCCTCCGCCCATTGTGTTATCCGGATTCTGATATCGTTTTGATTTGCTACGCGATTAATAATCAGCAATCTTTAAATAATGTCCTTATAAAGTGGGTACCAGAAATTAGACATCACATGCCAAACGTTCCTCTAGTCCTCGTAGGAACTAAAAATGATCTAAAATATCGTGCTAGAAACACAGTTCAAATAGATGATGTTGAGCGAGTAACGTTTGAAATTGGTGCTTGTTTCCACACTGTGTGCTCAGCTGTTTTAGATTCAGACATTCAATTTTTAATGATTTAAATCGCATAAATACTCAAGGAACCGGAAAAATTATTGAAGAAAAAGAAAAAGTGCTTCTGAAAACAATTTGGTAATAAGAATAAGTCAAGTTATAAAACCAATATTAGCAGAAACAATGAACAATAAAATCAATAGCATTAGATCATAAGCGCAAAAATATGGCAAGAACTAAAAAGTGACTTAATATATTATTTTCTATTTTGAAAAACAGGGGATGTGGAAGCATTAATCGAAATAATGTTGTAAATGTGTATATTAAATTAATATCAGGTGACCACCTCCTCTGTTATGAAAATAAAATGTACGCTTGTGGGCGACTAATATATTGGCAAAACGAGCCTACTGCAAGTATTTTCTCTGCAGGAGTTCCCAAAAGATTACATTCCGACAGTGTTCGCCAATTATCAATCAATCGTAACTATAGACGACGATTAAATTGAGCTCGCGCTCTGGGACACCGCCGGCTAAGAAGACTACGACCGCCTCCGCCCCCTTTCTTACCCCGGCACCGACGTCGTTTTACTCTGCTACGTGGTTAACAATCCCCAATCACTAGATAATGTACTTTTAAAGTGGGCCCCAGAAATTGCTCATCACCTTCCAACCGTACCTACAATACTTGTTGGAACCAAAAATGACCTCCGTTTGAGCTCAAAAAACGCAGTTCAAATAAATTACGCCGAGAAAATTGCAAAACAAATTGGAGCCCGCACCCATTTTCTGTGCTCGGCCTCTTTGAACCAAAACGTTTTCCCTCTGATGGACGAAATCGCTCGCATGTTCAAAGCCGAAGAGAGAAAAATTAGGAAAAAGTGCTTCTGAATATTATACAATTATAATCTAATAATTGTATAATCTATTAAATAATTAACAAAATAAAAAGCTCTAAGGTGAAATGATAGTAAATAAAGCCCTGAATGATAAGGTATTAATCTTTGATTTTTTGAACTGAATCATAATTGAAAACAACAATATATTTGGAAAATGATCGGCGCAGTGAAATAGTGAATAAATTTAATATTTTGTTTTACAATTGTATTCAGCACGAAGGGCGATGAATCAATCAGAAGACGTTGAATATTAAGTATATTTTTACTTTTTTAAAACAGAGGATGTGGAAATACATTTCCCGTATATAACTGTAATTTATTTATTAATAATGCCCCACCTCCTCAAAAAATAAAAATAACAAATAGTTGAAGTTGAGGTGAAACCAAGTGACTTATTGGTTTATAGTTGAATTAGATTAAAAAGAACAATAATATATAACTGATAGGATGATTATATTTTATTTTTCTTCACTCATCATCTTTCTTATCTTCTGCAGTGTTATCATCTCCGTTTAGGTTTTCGGAGTCGTTACCACCACTCGTTTTTCTCAATACCATACCAGCTTGGTTCTAAACTACATCGTTATCTTAGTCTTATTGCAAAACACTGCCTGCACTCTCTGCGTCGTCTTTATCAACGTTTTCAGTTGATTACTATTGTTACTATACGACTATCTTTTCTTCAGAGTTTTGTTAGACTATTTTTTCAGCTGATTGGTTTTATTACTGTTAAATATCGCTTTCTTCTTTCTCATCCTCGCCCATTTCTTCACCACTATCCTCAAATAGAGCATCAGTAATCTTATTTCTAGCATTTTGTGTTTCATTCTTAGCTTCTTCCTTTTTATCAAATTGATCAGGATCAATTGCAGCACCATCTTCGAAATTCTCATCTATACCATCTATATCACCTAATTCTGGGAAGCACTTACGTTCTTAGGCTAAAGCCATTTACTTAAGTCTTCTGAAGTTATCTATACCGGTGTTCTTACATAGCATATAGAAATGTCCTTTCTTTCTTAATAGTGTTGTCGGACGATCATATTCTACAACCATACCAGCATCCATAACCAAAATTCTATCAAATTCAATAACGGTGTCCAGTCTGTGTGCAATTGAGAATATAATTCTATCAGCTACTGTGGTGTCCGAGCCAACTTTGATTTTAACAAATGTTTATGTAATAATTGCGCTTGAAAATTAAATCACTGTATTTATGCTAATTATAACATATTCAATTAATTCTGCGGTTCATTTCTTTTTCACTTCATCCTTCAAATGACGAAGCACACACGAAGCCGACGGATCACAATACAAGAGCGTCGCATAATGATGAGAATGTGAGAAACAGAATCACAAACTGTTGCAACCAAGAAATACATTGCTTGTTGCCTTCAATATAGTCTCCAAACTGTTTATTCCATTTTAAGCACTTTGAAGTTACAGGCAAGCTAGAAGCTTCTCATGCCGATAATAGTGTCAGAAAATTTGACTAAGCTGAGATTTTCGCGTTGTTAAATATCGCCAGAGCCATAGATTCGAAACTCGACGAATCATAGCTGAAAAATACTAAGCCCTTCGTGGAATTTCCATGTCTCTAACAACGGTATCTCGTCTCCTGGCCAAATTCAGTTTAAGCTTCTATGTTGCTAAGATAAAGCCAAAACTTACCGAAAAGCATAAATTGGAAAGTTTGAACTTTGCTCGAATGAACCTGAAACAACCAATTGAATATTGGAGAACTTTTTAGTATACCGATTAGTATCGCTCAAAATGCTATGCAAATCGAGCGAGTAGAGTGCTCAGAACACCTAAAGACGAGTGGAATCCGAAGTATTTTCTCGAAGTGTAAAATATGGACTGTTTTCGTGCATGATCTATAGTACGATTAGCTATAGATATAAGGGTCCATTATGGTTTATGCCGTGCGGTACGACCATGAATTCAATTGTCAATTCTTAAGTTCTCAGACAAGTTACACTTCCATCACTTAATAGCATAACTTGAAGTTGCAACAAGATAACGCCCCGACACATTTTAGTAAGTATATGAAAAACCTTTATACTGCTAACAACATTGAGCTCTATCGCTTTCCAGTAATGAGTCCAGACTTAAATCCACTTTTTCACTGCTGGAATCCACTGAAGTCAAACATTTCCCCTGAAGAATGTACCACATATGACTTATTAAATGAAGAAGTAAAGAGGGCGTTGGAGTAAATCTCGTTAGATATCATCAATCATTTGATTGACTCTATGCCCAAAAGGTTAGAAGAAGTAATAAAATAGAAAGGAGACGCTACTAAACATTGAGTTAATATATAGTTAAAATTAATACAAAAAATAGTTTTGAAATAGTTAGTATTTTTTGAAATCAAAGTTGGCTTGGCGACCACAGTAATTAGACACGGATTAAATCTTGAACCATTTAGTCGTTTGCTTTATCAACTGCGCTTGTCGCTTCGTCCATGAAAACACAGAAGCTGTTACTAATGAGACTGGCAGCAAATATCAACAATTATTTCTGTCCAGAGCTTAAATTGCTAGCATTAGATGTAATCTTTGAATCCAAACCACCTGGCGTTCTTCTGAAATAGTCTCCAAGATTAACTTTGTCCAATACTTCCCAAATTGCCGCATCTGGCAATACAGTGTATTCGTCAGAATCAAGTCCTTCTGTTTTCAACTCAGCTGCTTTATCTAATGTAGTTCTTAAAGTACCAGAAAATACATAAGGATCTTATGGAACGATACTTAAACCCTTTCTACTTGCGTGCAAACCTACATCATCTAAAATATTAATGCCATCAAAAACAATTTTACTTGCTTCATCTGGAGCATTTACTCTGAAAAAGGCCATAGTCATAGTAGACTTAGCGCAACCTGTTCTACCAACAATACCAACATGCTCGTATGGTTTAACATCAAATGATACACCCTTAATAACAACTGGTAATTCTGGTCTATATCTATAGTGCAAATTTTTAACTTCTATAGAAGAACCACGTTTCATCCAATTTTCAGGTAGTTCTCTAGAAGATTTGTAACGACCTTCACGTGGTAGCTATGTGTATTCAATAACTCTTTCAATTGAAATGGCTTCAGCTTCAACTTAAACCCATGCTAAGATAAAGGCGACTAAGAATTATTGTATAGCAAATGAATAACTGACAGAAACTGAAGCGTAATCACGCAAGAAAGAGACCATTGGGCTGAAAATAATGCTAGACAAGCAAACTCCTGTAGTTAATATGGCACAGATGATATTCATTCTAAAGTTTAACCAACGAACACAACAAGCGTTCGGGTATTATGCTTGGACGTTAACATCAACTTTTTCTCTAAATACTCTACTAAACGTTGATTCGAAGTGCATTACTCTAATCAATTGTAAACTACGCATTGTTTCGTTGGATTAACTTATAATTGGTCCTTTAAATACCAGATCGAGCTTTTTAAGTGCTGGAGTTACAATTCTAAACATCTTGAAATAATACATATACACTACTATAATAGGAATAATAACTACAGCAGCTGGCCAGTTTACTCCCATAATGAACAATAATGTTATAATACCCATAATATTTACGGATACCTATATTAATTATCTCATCATAGCAACATCAATAGCTTCGGTATCTTTAGTAAATTTATTAATAATTGTACCGTTAGGTGTTATATCGAAAAAGCTTAATTTAGTTCTTATAATAGCTCTAGTCATGTTAGAGTGTAATTTTCTCGAAGCAGTAAGAGCTAATGACATGAAACTGAATAAAGCAATAAAGTTTAGTATTAATGTAGCAGCAGAAACGCCCACATATACATACATATAAATATCATCGTTAGTTATTGAATCAATACGTGTTTCCGCCCAAATACCAATGAATATTTGTAAAAATATTTTGCCTGCGTATTAAACCAATAATAACAGCATAAAAGTAATAGTTGCAGAAACGCCTCCTTGCTTGAAATATTCTTTATAAGTTTTCAGTTTGGCTTTCTAAGCTGGAGCATTCATAAACGCAACCATTGGGTTCATTTTTGGTGGTCTTGATTTTACTTCTTTGGCTTTGTACTTTTCAATATTGAACTCTAATGGTACCTCTCTAGTTTTAAATTTAAGTTAACCTTATGTCATTGGCTATTACATTGTGTTTGTTCCTGTTTCTGACCATTCTGATTACGTTACTTATACCCCCTAAAATCCTGCCAACTCATCTACAGATCCATCAAAAAGTATCATGCCTTATTCTAAGTACAATATTCTATCGCAATCTCCAAAGAATTAGGTTTGGTGAGAACTGATTAATACTGTCATTCGCTTCATACGACAATAACCGCAAATTAATTCTTACCATAAACATTTTGAAACATATGCGTCGACAGCTGATAGAGGATCATCCAATAATAAGATATCCGGTTCATAATACAGTGCTCTAGCTAAAGCTACTCTTGCTTTCTAACCACCAGATAGACCCACACCATCAAACCCAACAGTGAACATATCACCATCAGGCCATTCTTCAAAGTCCGCCATCAAACAGCAAAGAGAACAAACAGTTCTATATTTCTCTTCATCAAAAGGTTAATAAAATTATATGTTATGTCGAATCGTTCCTGCATAAATAATTGGCATTTGAGTAAAATACGCTATCTTTTTGCAGTAAATATCAATTCTTGGAGGAGGTATCTCGTCTTCTTCATTATGATTTCCGTTCTCAGATGAACTTGATTCGTCATCTTTCTTCTTTATTTTCGTATCAATCTTAAATTTCTTATCCTCAACTTTTTTAAGTTTTGACAAATCAAAGTTAGGATCAACAAAGTCATATGTTGAATTATCATAAAAGCGAATAATATTGTCTGTTTATTTAATTACCTTTCTTTGGATTCTTTCTAAACGCATTTCACCTGTTATTGCATTGAATAATGTCGTCTTTCCACTTCCAACCGAACCGCAAATACCAATAATCTATCCTTTAGTAATAGTTAGATCAAGATCACGAATACTAGGGGCTAAATCTTCCATTTCTTGTTCAATGTGAAGCTTAAACCTCATATAATATGGAGTTGATATTCTTAAATTAACGAACATTCTACGTAAATAATCAATATCAGAATCGAATTCGAATCTTCTTGTCATTTTACTTTCATCCCAATGACTCAAGTTATCAACTTTTGAAATAGGGAATATATCTAATTCTAAACACCAATTGTCCATAAGCGTTGCTACAAGTTCATGTGATATTCTCTTAAATTTCTGATTATCTAATTCTCCACGTTTTTTACGTGCTGCGAACGTTTGATGATCACCAGTGATGATTTTTCTAGGATTATTATCAACGTTTTTAAAATAATCAAAGCATGGACCACGTTTTAATATTTCAAAGTCTGCCTTCATTTGTTAGAATACCTCTGCTTTTTAATCGGCGTTATAGATATCAAAGAATGTTTCATAAGCTCCATTATACATATCAACATAGGCGTCATATTATCTCATAATTTTTTAAACTTTATCTCTATGTAAAGCAAAGTCTGTATCCAGAACAGGTGGAATAACCATGTCCTCTGAAATAGCGTAAGTAAATGATGGCAGATTTGTTACTTTCAAAATGATATCAAGTGGTTTTTCTTCGTTTTAATTATTGAATGCATTAGCTTTTGGTTTTTCTTTGACCTCAGCTTCTTCAGCTTCTTCTCCCTCTTCTACTGCTTCATTTTATTATGGTTCTTATTACAATTCAGGTTTGAGGAATCCTTCTGGGTGGTGTTCTATTAAACCTATATCAACTTCTGGCATTTGTAAAAATGCACCTATACGTTTACCAGAAATACCTGCCTCCATTGCAGATGAAATCATCAGTGGAAGATACAGGATCAAAGTATTCAAAAAGTCATACAAATATATAATTGTGTAGATGATTTCTGTTGTGAAATAATCATGTCCAAATTTGAACAAAATAGCAAAAGTAACTGCATTCATAATTAAACTGGCTGCTTGAGATAACATATTCATGCCAATCATGATGATACCATACTTCCTTAATATTTTCATTTCTTTCTTTCTAATATTTGATAATTTTTGTTCTGTAACAAGTTCAGTTCTGAAATATTTTATCATTTTAACTCCTTGAAGAACTTCTTAAACTTTGCCAACTCTACTATCACGATAACCCAACAGCACACGTTAAATTGTAACATTTCTGTTAGAAACGACAACCATAACTGGTACAGTAATAAGCATGATACCAATACCCAACAGCGAGTAGATTCTTAACATAACTATGAGATATATGACAACGAAGACAATTTGCATAATGTACAGAATAATAAATGGATAATACTAAATACATGCCTGTATTTTAAACGAGTCTGTAAAAAGCAGATTTGTAACATCCTTCATTTGAGTATTGTTGGCTTTAATTTTCATCATCTTTAAATATAATACGTCTTACAAGGCTTAAAATCCTTATGTTGCCATTCTGAAGCAATAGGTACAGTGGTGGGCCCTCGAAATGCTTTTTTGAATTAGGAAGAAGAATGAAGTTTATTATTTGAATCTTACTTATATCACTATCCGGCTCAATAATGAGTGTGTTCTCCCTCCTCATCAATACACTCCATGACTCTATTTACTATTGATTTGTAAAGTGCTTCAATCACATCAAGGCCTGGTTGAGCCTTGGATAGCTGTGATACAATAATTAAAGTATATAACTCTGTATATACTTCAATAATAAGTTTCAACTTTACCCAACGTTGTATAATTTAACAATCAAGAAAATTGATTTCTCATTATGATATGGAAGTGGAAGATCATAAGTAAAATAACTGTTGTTTTAGAGTAGCATCAATATATTATTTAATGCTGGGCCCGACTAACCCACTTGATTCCATTCTTCAAGAAACAAAAAGGCATTCATTATTTGTATTTTGAGAATGAAAGCGACTGTAACTACCTGAATTATAATTCTAATTAAGCGATGTACCCAAACTTCATCTTGAGCTCCCGGTTGAGATTGAAAGAAAAAGTCCTCCATTGTTTTTCGTGATTAAGAAATACCTAAAATCGTTTAGATTGACCCAGTTAAAGATGAACACCGAGGTCCTCTGCGGATCCAGTGCTTGCGCTACTAGTTATAAATTACATATTGCGTCCGTACACCAATTGTTGGATCCTCTTATTCTTTTCTCCAATCAGGCTTAACTACCATATATTTTCGAGATAAAATCTTTCATATGTTAGCTTTGTTGACTAAAACTTAGAAATTACAGGGACATCTTAAACGAGTGATATAACTAGTTCAGATTGGTACAATATTTTATGAATTCTTCCGTTGGACCCAAAAATGAAGAGAATATAAACGCTTCAGAACTGCCTAAGTTTGTTAAGTGAATTAGTTGACCTTCCCTAAACATCTTCTACCGCGTTTATTTTTGTCATTGCCGTCCTTTTAATGCATGTGGTAATTTCTATTTTTCCTTTTTGGAATATTAAATACCGACTTTGAATAGTCGATTATGGTCTAATACGATCGAAATCATATTTTTGGCCCTCTTGTGTTAATGAGTAGTTCATGAATAATCTCCAACTTGAGATTATATATTGGAATTTGTCATCCGCATTAGAAGTGGCAAAATATTTTAATATATAATTACTCACATAGTAAACAAGAAAAAGCAATTCCACCTCCCATAACTGTAGTTAACAACGTATCTAAAAATGAATATATTATCTGAACTAAGAACACAATAGCACACAGGATATATCCAAATATTTATGTTTCAAAAAATGTTTTGGTGGGTTAATCATACCTTTGAATAACTCTGATTAAGAATTAGATAGTGATTGGGGCAATAAGGGATGAAATGTAGTAAAGTGGAATAGCTGGTAACCACTTTTTACCATTTCCGATAAAAGACTTGAAAATAGTGGGCATAACATTGGGAAGTTCATCACGTCCTTTTTGCATGTTAGCCCAGCGCTATTCGTTCCAAGTTTTTGCGAATTGCTTACCGCAGTGCTCAGCTTTCATTATAGGGGCTGCTGGGTAAAGATCATTTGGTGTTAAATTTTTAGCTTTCATTGCGCGCTTAATTAACGGGGCCATCCAACCGAATGTAATACGTTGAACAGACGACGAAAGGTCTTCAAGAGACTTGGTAGGCTTTTCAACAACCGGATCGGCCGGTTTTGCTGCCTTGTCAGGTTCCGCAATTTTGGTCATTATATGAAGGGGGAGTGGGGTTCGAATTTTATATTAAATTTTTGTTTAAAGTGGTCGAATCGACAATATTGTCAAAGATTCTCGCTATATCAAATTCTCAAAATATCATATACTGTTTAAACATCATTAAACACTGTTTAATGCGTGGTAATATCTAATTTTATACATTAAAAAAATGTTTAATACACAGCTTGGAATTAGTGTTTAAACAGTATCATTAAACAGAAAAACTAAAACAAATACCCTCATTCTTGTTCTCTAGCGTATGCTTCCATGTATGCTTTTCTTTCACCAATGCCCTGGCTTCCGCATTCGACCCCGAGGCAGCTTGCGAGCCCCTTCTGCACCTTATCGCTCTCTACCTCATCGCTTGCTTTGAATGAGTTGCAAAAAACCGTTTATCTGTAAAGTAAGCTGCCCACGTCGTCACAATTAGTCAAGAAGTCGAATGAGCTGTGCTGCTTTGGAACGAAGCTCCAGCTCTTTTTGGAGGCCGCGCAGATTATTTGACGGTTCAAAAACAACTCAGAGCTCAAATAACTTCTCATCACGACCGTTTAATTCGTTGGAAACTGCTCAGGGAAAACGAGCACTCTCTTGTTTGGAAGGCAAAAGTCGGTTTTAGTTTCGCTTTCCTCTATCTATAAAAAGGATTCGAAATTTAGGGAGTTGTTGAAGGCGGAGGCTGGAGAGAGGAGCTTGAAGGAGGGGAAGAGGACCTTGGCGGGCTTGAAGTACTTTATGTACAGCAAAATATCAACCGGGGACGTCAACTGACCGCAAATAATCGTGTTCTTGGTCAACTTGTACACAGCACGCTTCTTCTTCTGCAAAGTAGAAGCCTGCATTGGCTTGGAAGGAATGCAACCGTAGCACAAAAGCAGAAGATTCGTAAAAATGGCGTCTTTAAACGGAATGGGTGCATATACCCAAATCAAAGTTAAAACCTTGATCAAAGGCAACCTAAGCACTATCAAAGCCGGATAAATGCTGTAAATGTAAATCCAATATAGGATTTTCACAATCAAAGGTAAAGTCGTATACAATGGAATGGGCTGGTTAAAACCAAGCTTTCCAGTCGTTTTGTCCGAAAACTTACTATACTTTTCCATTTAAATAAAGGAATGGAGTGAAAATTGTAATTTATATTATTATGTAATTCACATGTCCCACAAATTTCCTATCTTCAGAGCTACAGATTCGTCATCCTTCATATTCTCAAGAGAGTCAGCAGCTTAGTTATTATTTGGCTGACTAAGCTCGCCTAACTATGATGTGGTTCCATCAGCTTTCTCAATTTTAAAGTAAACTTCATCGTCGAGCGTTGTCCCACACACTATCTTGTCATTACCTAACAATCTTTTTTCTACCTCCTTTTTCAATCGTGCCATGTTCTTTTTAATAAATTCACCATCGTATTTTCTCAAATCTAAACTGATTACTTTACTTGAGTTGAAAAGATAAGCTTGAGACATTTCATCAACAATTTACAATATTTGGTCTTCGTCGTCTCCTTCTTGATTATCGTCTTCATGTCCCAACACTTCAGCTACCTCAACTTTTGGTACTTCTTTTTACTTAATTTAACCTGGCTTTAATACACCACCTGGTTTTCTTACTTGTTGCTTTTTCTGTTGCACTTATTATTGAGCTTCTTCACTATAGAACTCACGTACTGTTTCCTTTTGCGGTTCTCCAATTTGGTTAAGAATATATTCAAAAAGTTATTCTGCTTTCTTCTTAAATTCATCATCTGCTTTTTAAACTAATAGTTCTGTAACATATCTATCTTCTTTTTATCCCACTGTAAGCATTTTTTGTTGTAAAACATCAAATTATTAAAACATAATTTAAGAAATGACACCAACAAATGATTCTTGAAGACACATTTCACGTGGGACTCTAATTCGTGTGGCATATTAAGTTACTTAATCCACTATATACAATGTTAAATTATTATAATCAGAATTAAGTATTAGTTGGTTCAAAAGTAAACGATGACCATATTTTGTCAAAATTGATTCGTCAAATTAAAATTCTCTTCCATCAGATGCATATAAAAACTTTTCCTACAAAATTTTAGGTAAATTAGATAAGTCAAATAGGCATATACTAAAGCTAAATAATGATACCGCATTGATTTTTCTAATTGAAGCGAATTTTCTATTAGAAAACTTTTTGTTAAGTAGTTGCATAACAAGTGACATTTCTTTTAGTAATTATTAAACTTATGCTGATGTTACAACTGCAGGGTCAAAAAGAAATTCAATAAACGGATTTGATTTATTCACGCTTGTCTCTAATTCTTTTGCAACATACTCTATTAGTTGTTATTGTTCGACTGCACCTGAAAATATTTACGAGCCGATAAATGGCTCCTTGTTGGCGCACATCTTACAACTTATCATATCATTCACTATTGTAAAGTCATAAATGCCATAAAGCTCTCCTTTGGATTCACGACGTATAAATATGTTTAAGAAATTACTCATCTATCGCATCCATTATACCTATTCTTAAAATTTGAAATTGTCGAAAAACCCAACTTTGAATGTTAATTTTTGTTTTTCGTTATATAATTTAACAGCAAACCCACCAACCAAGCTCATTATTTCATTTGGTTGTATTGCAACTTTTCTTTGCTCATCTGGTTTGGCTGAAACGGTATTCTTCTAAAGCAGCTCAGTTGACAAACGGATTGTATCATCTTCTATCTTATACAAATTTTTCTATTTCCATTCTTCGGTTCTTTTAACCTCAGGTTCTTCCACTATTGCTTATTCATCTATATTCCCAGTTGAACAGCCCATTAATACTGAGGTGGAATTAAATTAATGTTGTTTAATACAGTGATTAAATAATATCGAAAATCTAATAAGATGAGATTTCAAAGTAATTCTACTAATACACCAAACTTAATACAAATCTAAATGCTCAATATACTACTTAAATTCTTCTCGTTTTTCCTGGCCGCCTTATCTTTCAATTATTAATTAGCTAGAAATATTTTAAACACTTTCAAAGTTTTATACCTTAATATGCTAAATCGTACACTGCATCTGTATGTAGATTCGCTGCATACAGTATGTATCATTTGCCTTCTTGTGGCATTAAAAATCATTGAAAGGGTTCAGCTTTACAGGTAAATGTTATGTAGTGTTTATACTACAAAACCAATCATTTTATTTTAATTTCACTTCAATTATGGGCTAGTAATATTCCAAAATTGCAACGTAGGATATAATGTTTGTGGGTTTGGATAACTCTGGCAAATCGACTACGATAAAGTAGATTCTCGGGCATGAGTCTTTGGCCTCGACTAAGCCAACGATGGGTTTTGAGTCGTTTAGTTATTATTTTCCGCAATAGGCTGGGTGCAGGACGTACATGCGAAAGTTCAACATGATTGATTTGGGCGGCCACGAGAAGATTCGCGCGATATGGCGGAATTACTACGACACCTCTTTGGGCTTGGTATTTGTGTTCGACGCCTCAGACGTGCACCGTTATCCAGAGGTTAAAATAGCCCTTCATCAGGTGCTCGAGGCGAATTCTTCCAAGTACGTTCTCATTTGTGCGAACAAACAGGATCTTTCGTGCTCAATTCAAACGTCCGAGCAGTTCCAAGCCGAATTTGGAATTAAATTAACACCCCAAATGCAATTCCAACCCACTGTAGGAATTCTGGATCAGAATTAGAATCTCAAAAACGGAATGGAGTGGCTCCTGAACAACTTATCTGAACAGGACACGTCAAAAGTGGACGAGAACAGAGCAGCGCTTAAGAACAAGAGGAGGTTCGCGGGTCTGACTGAGGAGGAGAAAATGGACAAGCTGAAAGCGATCAAGAAGGAAAACGACGAGTACGAGGAGAGGCTCAGGCAGGAGAAGGAAGCGAAGCGCGTCCAAATCGTGGAGCTGGAGCACCAGGAGATCCTGCAGCCGGGCGAGGAAATCCAGGACATGAACGGAACGGTATTATAAAACAGCAAGGAACAGAAGCCGGGCACCGCGGTCCTCCCGGAGAGAGACGTGGAAGAAGACACGAAGCCCTCCATAGACGGCCCGGAGCCGAAGACGGAGAAGCCGTCCAGGAAGAGAAGGGCCAAGGCGGTGCTTTCCAGAACGGAAAACCAAGACGCCGACGTGCTTTCCTAGTGAGCCTTTATTTACCAGTTACGATAAAAGTGAGCTATGAATAGATGATATGCATAACAATATTTTATAAATCTGGTGGTGATAGGTTCGAGTGTTCCAATCAAACGAACCTAAATTCCGTGTAACTTAATACACTGCCTCGGGATCTCTCCCTATTGGAGGACTTAAAGAACTACCACGTACAGCTTAATCTTGATCATTAATCATTTCTTGGTGACGGAAACTTCGAACTTCTGGGTGGCGAAGTCGATGGCTTCTTGCTTGGAGATCTTGTGAGTGCAGCCGATAGCAGTTTGGTTGTGCTTACGGGTACCGACTCTCTTACCTGGGCGGGCAAGGACGATGGTGAAGTCCATACCGAAGATACCGATGGATGGATCATACTTGATACCCAAGTCGATGTGTTCAGTGATACCGAAACCGAAGTTACCTTCGTTGGAGAAGCAGCATTCTGGGAGGGTGTAGGACTTAACACGGAGGGCCTTTTCGATGATGTTCAAAGCCTTTTCGCCACGGACGGTGACCTTGGCGGCGATTTGTTGACCACGACGGATACCGAAACCACGGACTGTGAGACGGGACTTACCATAGGATGGAGCCTGTTCGGTCAATTGTTGGAGGACCTTGGAGACCTTGGTGAGTTGATCGCCTTCACCACCGATACAGCATTGGACGACGAGCTTCTCAACTTTGATTTGACGCATTGGGTTTTCTTTGACAGCCATTGACACAAAAGAAGTGAAGTGAAAAATAGTTTGTGGCTCACAAATCATGTGCAACAGCCGCTGGTAAGTTGTTCGAGCTCGTATTTGTGCGACCGTTTTACAATATTGAGTTTCGCGCATTTATCATTCTTCAATATCTACCAGATATAAATCACTTTCTGATGACACAAGCGGCCAAGGAGAGTGCTTCTAAACATAGGTTCTCGTTGGCTTCCTACCACTTTCAACCCGTCTAATGTATGTTTAACTTCACAGAAATGCTTCCAGAAACATATCTCAATAGCTTACCTCACATTCAAGAAATGTAAGAAATGTAAAACAATAAGAAAGAAAGATATCTCACCGTAAATTACGTCTATACTGGTCACCCTTTTTCTCTGATCATCACATTTCCTTTCCTTTCTAAACGATGATCAATAAGAAAACAACAGCATTCCTCTCTAACCAAATATCACGTGTGGCGTTATCCCACGTCAAACCTCCACACAGAATCTCGTTGCGTGTTATTGTGTTTGTATTGTTAAAAATATAAAATAATAAGTATATATATATATATATACGTAACATTAATTGGATTGAGTATGTGGGAAATACATTCATACAAAATCTTACAAACATTATATAATTAATATTTATACATTTGTATTTTAATATTTTGATTTATTGTGTAACTTTAATATTAACACATGAAGGTTCAAATCCTATAACTTCCACAGCCCATATAATAAACACAAATGTAATTTGGAGCAAAATAAGACCCAAACTAAATTAATCAAGCTACTCTTATCATGAGTTTACTTGAGCCCCTACAAATATCTCAGCTGATTCACTCGTCAATTCCAATATTTGGCAAACAATATAACTACCATCTTGATGTAGCTAACCAAATGAAGCTCAGCTCTGAAGGAAGAGTCAATCTCCCAATGCAAAATATCATTCGCTCAGTCAGCTTGACTTGGTTCTCCCAAATTGGTAAAGCAAAGACTCCACTCCAAGATGAAACAGATCTTTCTCAAAAGATTGTTAAGTTGTACGAACCATAATCTGAAACTCATTAACGTATCGTAAACAAAAACGAGCTTTCAGCCTATCACAAGACATTCAGTAATGATGAAAACATGGCCATAGCTTTATTGGTCCACGCCCAAACCATGAAATAAAGAAATGACGATTCCTTCCAATGGACTCAACTAACAGATGAAGTAACCAAAAATATCCAACTTAATGTATTTGATGCTTTAGAAAGACTTGTTGAAAATAACAGAACTAAGACGATAGAAGTTCAAAAAGGACCGTTTACACAGTAAAATCATAACTAAAATGTAAATCAGGAATTAAGTGACTCGTTCTTCCTTAAATATTCACAGCCGCCAAAAGCCTTCACGAAACCGCAAATGTCGCAAATGTAGCAGTCATAACTACCCTAAGTTCAACAAATATAGTACATAAATAGCATAATCTTTTAAATTTAGGTTAATAAACTCTGCTGATTCGGTTGTAATTACCAAATCGTTATTGTTTATTTTAGGTCTCGGTATGCATACTCAATTGAACAAGTTGTCTACTCAAGCCTTCTTCGAGTCATCTTTGACACTAATTTCAAGACAAAGCACTTTCGCTATTTCACAAGAAAATTTATTCATAATAATAACAACTTTGGTCCCATTAGTTCTCCAGTTTTTGCAAACAAAGGATGGAAGTGGAAAAACTCTACAGTACAAGATTAATAATGAAAACCTGCCCAGTTCTGAACAGTTCTTCGAGGAATATCAAAATACTGTTCAAAAAGTGAATCAGATGATCGATAAGAGCAACATTGACAAGCTCCCAGTATTTTTACTTACTGATATTGAAATTAGAAGTATTTTATAGCAAAGTAATGAGAAAACTATTCAATAAGTCATTGATGCAATTGGTATAACAAATGTCATCAAAAAATAAGAACAAGAAATCTAACAAAATGATTAACAACTAAAAGCTTCTTTTGATGTTGAAAGAAACGTTACTGATAGCTATGATATGTGAGTTAAAACCCATTTATTTTTAATAATTTAATAATTCATTGAAATTACTTAAACATATTACATATATTTGGTAGTTATTAGGATATCTGAAATCTTCATTATAACTATATTAGTAAAAAAGTAAGTTATATGATATAATGATAGTTTATGTTTAAAAAAGAATTGTGGACGAAAACAGGGAAGCGCTTAAAAATAAAAGGAGGTTCGCGGGTCTGACTGAGGAGGAGAAAATGGACAAGCTGAAAGCGATCAAGAAGGAAAACGACGAGTACGAGGAGAGGCTCAGGCAGGAGAAGGAAGCGAAGCGCATTCAAATCGTGGAGCTGGAGCACCAGGAGATCCTGCAGCCTGGCGAGGAAATCCAGGACATGAACGGAACGGTATTATAAAACAGCAAGGAGCAGAAGCCGGGCACCGCGGTCCTCCCGGAGAGAGACGTGGAAGAAGACACGAAGCCCTCCATAGACGGCCCGGAGCCGAAGACGGAGAAGCCGTCCAGGAAGAGAAGGGCCAAGGCGGTGCTTTCCAGAACGGAAAACCAAGACGCCGACGTGCTTTCCTAGTGAGCCTTTATTTACCAGTTACGATAAAAGTGAGCTATGAATAGATGATATGCATAACAATATTTTATAAATCTGGTGGTGATAGGTTCGAGTGTTCCAATCAAACGAACCTAAATTCCGTGTAACTTAATACACTGCCTCGGGATCTCTCCCTATTGGAGGACTTAAAGAACTACCACGTACAGCTTAATCTTGATCATTAATCATTTCTTGGTGACGGAAACTTCGAACTTCTGGGTGGCGAAGTCGATGGCTTCTTGCTTGGAGATCTTGTGAGTGCAGCCGATAGCAGTTTGGTTGTGCTTACGGGTTCCGACTCTCTTACCTGGGCGGGCAAGGACGATGGTGAAGTCCATACCGAAGATACCGATGGATGGATCATACTTGATACCCAAGTCGATGTGTTCAGTGATACCGAAACCGAAGTTACCTTCGTTGGAGAAGCAGTTTTCTGGGAGGGTGTAGGACTTAACACGGAGGGCCTTTTCGATGATGTTCAAAGCCTTTTCGCCACGGACGGTGACCTTGGCGGCGATTTGTTGACCACGACGGATACCGAAACCACGGACTGTGAGACGGGACTTACCATAGGATGGAGCCTGTTCGGTCAATTGTTGGAGGACCTTGGAGACCTTGGTGAGTTGATCGCCTTCACCACCGATACAGCATTGGACGACGAGCTTCTCAACTTTGATTTGACGCATTGGGTTTTCTTTGACAGCCATTGACACAAAAGAAGTGAAGTGAAAAATAGTTTGTGGCTCACAAATCATGCGCAACAGCCGCTGGTAAGTTGTTCGAGTTCGTATTTGTGCGACCGTTTTACAATATTGAGCATCGCGCATTTATCATTCTTCATTATCTACCAGATATAAATCACTTTCTGACGCTACAGGCGGCCAAGGAGAGTGCTTCTTAACATAGGTTCTCGTTGGCCTCCTACCACTTTCAACCCGTCTAATGTATGTTTAGCTTCACAGAAATGCTTCCACAAACATATCTCAATAGCTTACCTCACATTCAAAAGATTGTCTAAATAATATGTAATAAACAAAGAGCGTCTCAGGAAAGGAGAAGAAAGTCAAATCATAGAGCAGAAGGCAGGAACCTCCTAAATATTATTAATAATAGATGATATTTAAAAGAAGTTAATCTTTTGCTGAACATATGGTAATATAATTGAATTATGTATCAATAATAATTATTCTCCACATCTCTAATGGAGGATATCCCAATATCGTAGTCTAGGTTTCTAGAAGAGCGAGTGCAGGCGATGCGAAAGTGTTATTGCGACATGGCTTTAAATCCGCAGGAGCGTATGACGATAGAGGATGTTTTGCTGGGTAAGGCTTTAGAGCAGAACAACTTGCGTTTTCCGAATAGCATTCGTTAGATTCTGTTGGAGGCTGCGAAGTCGTTCGAGAAGATGCTGAATCGTCACGGTCTTTCAATTTATTCGTATAGTTTGTGGAAGTCGTACATTTCGTGTGTGAAGGCGCTTTCCGACTCGATTGACGAGGCAACGATTATATTCGCGAAGGAGCTGCTTAGAAAGGTGTGCCTGTACGTCCCTCTTAAGAATTCCGATTTCTTCCAGATTTACTAGCGTTTATATCAACAATAACTGTCCTCTCAGGAGATTTTCATTCAGTACGTGCTCCAGTTTGAGCAGTAACTGTAAGTTCTCGATTTTAACTCCTTCATAAAACTTGAGCAGAGCTCATTCGTGGCCCTTGATAACGTTCCCTCCAGGTACCTGGCAACCCGTTTGCAGTACCTTCTTGAGCTGTTTTTGGAGCTCAAACCACTCCCAGTCACGTAGTTGTTCTGCTGCGTGAAGCTCCTCAGCTGCAACTTCCAGCCGTATACAGACCTAGTGTCAGAACTGCTGAACAAAAACGTTGCAAACGTCTTCGAAAAACAGCCGATTGTTGTCAACTCGGTGGACAAGAACGCTTTGTCAGTTGCGTTCCTCCAGCGCGGAAACGACCCGAAACTGCAACTGGCCATGTCCGAGGTGCTGTACATGCTGGGCAGGCGCGACCTATAATAGATCGTAAATTATCAAATATTCACGAACAACAGAGACCAGGACACGCTGCTGTACCTGCTGTACACCGCGCTGAACCAGTCGAACCAGACACAAATCAACTTCTACGTGGACTACATCGTGCAAAACGAGCTCTCGGTGGACTTCCTGCGCCGCATCCTGAACGTGCACCAGATGAACGACTTCAGCCTCTCCCCGATCCTCCTGGACACCATGCTGGACTTCGGCTGCAGCCAGATCATCCTCGACCTGAACTACTTCTTCCAAGGCCAGAACGAAAAGGTGAACGCACACCTCAAACAGGTGCAGATAATACAGCAGTCCATTTTGAAGTACTTCCACAACTCGCTCTGCAACTTCCAGCCAGAGTTCGATTTAGACGCCGCGTTGTTGAACGGGAAGCAAAAAACCAACCTGGTCGAATTCCTGCAGATAAAGTTCGAAAACTCAGAGTACGAGCTGGTAAACGACCAGATCCAGCCGCTGGAGCTGTTTGACGTCCAGTTTTTGAGCCAATATTTCTTCTACCAAAACGAGTCCTTCGGGGTTAAAAAGGTACTGAAACAATCCATCACCGACCAAATAGTCGACATGACCAACAAAATGATGGAGTTTTGGACGGAAACGGTTCAAACGGCCGAAAAGAACGAAAATCTGGCCACACTCGACTACCCGCCCACCACGCCCAAAGCAATATCCAAGTTCTTGCAGGAGACCAACTTCATAACAACGTCTGAGCAATACGAAAGAAATTCGTGGAGAATGCCCATTAAGATTTACGAAGTTATTCAAAAAGTGTTAGAATGGGGAGAGTGAGTTTACAATTATATATACTTCACATATTTGTATTCAATCATTTAAATACCACTTCATATGATCAAGTGCAATAATATCGAGGCTGCTGAAAAACTCATACAGTTTTTATACGACTCACGGAATCCGATATAATTTAGCCAAATAATAGACATAGATGTAGACACCGTAACTAATTAGGTTAACATTAAAAATACGGTATAGAATAGAATAGTCCAGATGTATAATAAAAACTAAAATGACATACGCATTTACGACTACTTAGCGTAGAACCCGCGGTTTTTCTCCAACCAGACGGGAACACAAATCTCGTTTACAGACGAAACGTTTTAGATGTTTGTTGATAACTACTTAACTTCTCTAGATGCAGCAATAATATCAAAGATCAGCGACAACATTTAAGTGTGCATTAATTATAAACCCATTTCACTGGAGGCTATTAAACTGCTTGAAAGAAAAATTAAACCGTCAAGAATAGCCAAACAGCAGTACTAAACAAAATTGTGTACGGAGAAATTAATTAACATAATCAAATCCGATTTCATAATGGCGTCAAGCAAGCTCTCAACAATTCAGCAATTGGATATTATTTTTAACAACATTTCCTTAGAGGATAGCTATAGTTTTTATTCCACATCTTCAAAATCAATAATGGCACAATTAGGAATTGTGACAATTGAAAATTTTCACAGTCATTTAAAGTAAATATATCCCTAAGAATATAACGAATTATCTGAGTATATAGATCAGAGTTTTTAACGTCTAAATTTAAAAATAAAACATTTTGAGTATAAAACCGAATGGAAATTCAATATTCGAATCAACACTTTAATTAACGGAATGTACTTAAAAACTCAACTAAGTGAATTGATAATCAAATAATTAAAGTTCCAAAAATCTTCGAGTTCGAATAATCTCGCATAACAACTATTTATGTACGACAAGGGATAAATGAAAAATAATGTCATATATGCATTCACAGACCAGATAGAATCACTAGTTTAAAGAAAAAATTGGTATCCTAACTATATAAGAATTATAGACTATCAAAACTAACGGGCCACCATTTATTTGTTAGTTAAATGATAAGTAATATTATAAATACATTTTCGATATAACATAGCAAAATAAACTAATAGAAATTTAGATAACATCTGATTTAAGTTTTAAAGATATATTACCACATTATTATATAACAAAACAATTGAACAATGACTAACTATTTGAATTAACTTATATTTATGATGAAAGGATAATAGCTGTGGATCAGGTATGTTTCCATAAATATACCTTTTACATTATCCTTCACCACCACTTTACACTACCAAATCAAATCACACTAGTATATATATACTTCTGGATAGCGAGGAGCCATGCGACAGCCGCTCTGCGCCCATAAGCCTTATAAATCATCTTGAACACTATACTAAATATCACTCTTATACAATCATACCTGGTATCACAGCTATTATCCTTTCATCATACAACAACCTTACATAAGCCTCCTTCATCACTTCGTTCTTCAGTCGGCCACTTCGTTCATCAGTTCGTCGGCAACTTCAAAGGCACCTTCCAAGTCTCTTTATAGAACCTAGTTCCAGGATAACTTCCTTGGCAACTTTAAAGTTCTTCTTCTGAAGTTGGAGTGAGCGAGCACGAGGACGAGGAGGCGACGTAAGCGACGTAGGAGCTAGGAGCCGTCAGCGATGTTGCGAGGACGAGGGACGAGGACGATGTAAGCGAGCGAGTGTGAGAGTGTATATCTAAAAATGTATTGTCGATCACCATCCGATAACAAACCAAGAGTAATCATTACTTTCATTACCTCCACTATTTGCATAATCCGCTGTCACAGTTACATCAGTTGTCGTGGCAACAGCATAACCTACATCAGCACCACCTCCTCCATTTGAAGTGCTTATAACATTTGTAAACGCTGCATATGCACACATCTTGAAAGGTGTTATGAAAGTTACCTTCTTCTATCCTCCTGCACTTCCAACATTTATTGTTCCCCATTTGAATGTAATAATATCAGCGAAGGTCATTGAGTAATTATCTGCATAGTAGTTCTCGATCTTTATAAGCCCGTTCAATTGAGTTTGTAAGTTTGTTATTGAAGTTGATTGAGTTGTATTTACGTTTATAACTGAAGTCATTTATGATTATAACGTTGCGATACTTCCTTTGTTATTGGTATTGTCTGTTTATAAAGTACTTACAGAGTTAGTTAAAGATGTTATTGAGTTTGCGTTTGTTAGATTTGTTTATATCTATGAACTCTAGAAATTCTAAAGACTTGAGATATTAGTTGTCTGAGTCTAATTCAGTTCATCAATCTAATTACATCTACTCTACTCTACAATACACCAACATCTGATTCTAGTGTAACAACTCTCGTTGTAATAGCTCCCAAGTCATTCGAAGACAACATATCAATTATAGACTTATCTTCGAACTTATTGAGTGATGTATTATATATATGAAGTAGAAGTCTGTCTGGATTTATTATCGTCTTCTGAGACATTAGAATGATTCTATCAGGCACAGCTCCATAATCATTATTAGCTCCAAAGTATATATCAACTTTCGGATTAATTATCAAAGATGTATTCTAGACGAACCCAGTAATCTTGTCCCAGTGTAGTGTATGGTCTTTCTATATCTAAAACCAACCATCTTAAGGCTTGTTCCAACAATTCATTATCGGAGTCCAGTTGTTTGTTAAAGTCTCTAAAGCTGTAACTCTAGTGATCTATCCATTGATACCTCCACTGAGACTTGATATGGTAGCGTCTTAATTAGCATTTACAGTTTCAATAGCTTGACATCTACTCTATATATTTACATCAGCATTCTCGAGAGCAGTTAGTCTAGAGTTCTAAGTAGTGTCTAATAATTGTATCTATTGAATCTATCCATTCATTTATATGTCATTGTCTTTAATTGTATTTATAGTTGTATTCATCGTTTATAAGTTACTCTATATATTCTATACACTGTTACTACAAGTTTATATGTTGCCTTCATCTATAGTAAGTTTATTAGTTAATTCAGTTAAATCAGCATCTATATCATCGAATCTCTGTTTATAAACTTCTCCAGTTGTACCAATACTAGCCTCTAACACATCAAGTCTTCCATCCTATAATTATTATTGAGCGTCCATCTCTCCTTTCGAGTAAGTGTCCTTCTAATCAGCTTTAGTCTAACTCAATCCTGTTATAGTAGCAGTTAGTGCCGCATCCACAGTTGCTTGTGAAGTTATGAAAGTCTTCAGTTTAGTTAGAGCATCTGTCGCAGTTGTTTAAGCAGTTGTAGCCTTAACATCCGTCTCAGCTTCTTTAGCAGTTAAGTCCGCTGCAGTTCCTTTTAATAAAGTTATATCCTCAGAGTTCTATAACATACTACTCTCATCAATTATCTACTACGCCTTTACTTCTTATAACTCAGCTGCCACAGTCGCACTCTAAGCCTCAACACCTCCAATTACAGTCATCATACCATCTAGCTTAAGATTCTACTCATCAATCTTTATATTCATTCCAACAATATCAACAGCAGCCTTTCCAGCTATAGCACTTGTAGCAGCCAAGTCCACTCCCATTAATGCAACAGTGGCTTAAATAGCTGTTATCTAAGAGTCAGTTGCAAATCCTTTTAGTTCATCATGCACTACATAATCCTTCATAACTAATTCAATATCATCTGTAAGTGTATCAACAGTTGTTCTGATAGCCTAATTAAATATGATCTGATTGTTCATGAAACTATTTAACTATGTGAAGTCTAAGTTCATCTCGCTTATTTATTATTATAGACTTAAGTATTAATTCTATATATCAGTATTAGTAAGCACTTAACTGGCTTCAAACAATTCTAGGTTAGATATTCTAGTCAAGTGATCATCAAGCTCATTTATGAATATCAAGTTCTATTAAGCTTGTTAAGTGAACTTATCGATAAACTCTCTGTTGTATATCAATTAGTTGTCTCTGAATGCTAATATGTCTGCTATCTACTAAGACTTGTTAGATAAGTTCTTGTATATATCCTGTATACTATATCCAACATCAACATTATTAACAGTCAATTATACACCAACATCGATCTTATCACTCTTAAGGTTATTGATGGTTACGTTCTTGATAGTTTGGTTCTCGAGTTAATTGATATCAAATACCATATTGGTCTATCCAGTAATAGTATTAACATAGAACAAGCTCTTGTCTGAGTAGTTGTCGAACTCTATTTAGTTTGTCATAGCGTTGAAGTTTATAGTCTGTAAGCCATTGATGATCTTATCACATTTAATAACACCCTTGTTAGGGTCACTTATGATTTATAGTGTCATAATTATTTAATTAGTCTAAAAAATCTATTTCACTTACAAGCCTCTTCTAGTTATATCACAGACACTTTAACTCGAACATTCAATATACTGAAGCAATTATAATAGTAATAGGCTCCACTCAATTTAGGTTCAACTTCTTCGACCTTATACTTCTTAATACTATTGATACACTTCTTAGTCTTATACAATTTCTTATATTCAACATCATAATAATATCTATCGAATTCGTGTGGTCCATAAAACTTCAAAGGCATAAGTGTGAGTGTTTACATTACATATACTACTAAAAAATCATTTTCACTTCTTCTAGAAATGTTTGATCAGACCTGAAGCCGCTTCCGCACCCTTTTATAAATGTGAACTGAATGGAAGAGCTGATATCAGTTTTGATGCTGGGGCCTTAATTACGTTCCATAACTTTCCTAAACCATGTTTGAACTTCTACCATTTGGTTAATGGCTTAGGCTTAGGTATATCACCCAGTTGGATTCGGTGATGGTCTTCTTATTCCTCCAAGTCATTTGAACTCTTCAGCCATCCTTGGAATGTCTCCTAAAGTCTTTACAGCTTATCTTCCAAATGGTTTATAATCTGATGGAACTAGTTCTTCTACAGCCTAATTAGCTAGGTCAGTTGCCTTGTTTGTAAGTTCGGACATATATTTATGATAAGCTAAAAAATCAATTTCACTTAGCAAACAGTCTCAATAGGATGTTAGGTTATTAGTCTTTATATACTGTCTATTTATTTAGTCATAGTGTCTAATGTATATTCAACAGCTGAAGTCTATAAGTCGAAGTTCATTAAACAGTCTTGAGGTATCTACTTCCATACAAACACAGAGTTGTTAACGTTCTCTATGTTCCTTGAATATGCATGTAATATATCGAAGTTATAGTCGTTCACCTTTAGATTATATACATAACTAATTAAGTATATACATTACTAATTATATATGTAGTATGAGTAGAAGGCTATAGACCAATACTTCCATATGCTTGACAGAGAGCTATTTAGTTATAAACTCTATTGAGTCTAAATTGTCTTATATATATACATTAGATCCTACTGTATTATTAAACAGTATTATTAAAATTGACTTTTTATATTTCAAGCAGTAGGATTAAATGGAAACTTTTACCATGTTTATTATATTTATATTTATATTTATTAAAACTAACTATACTATAGTATCATATATAGTATCATCATATTCCAAAAAGTAAAAATACAGTGGTGGGCCCTCGAAATGCTTTTTTGAATTAGGAAGAAGAATGAAGTTTATTATTTGAATCTTACTTATATCACTGCCCGGCTCAATAATGAGTGTGTTCTCCCTCCTCATCAATACACTCATTAACTCTATTTACTATTGATTTGTAAAGTGCTTCAATCACATCAAGGCCTGGTTGAGCCTTGGATAGCTGTGCTACAATAATTAACGTATATAACTCTGTATATACTTCAATAATAAGTTTCAACTTTACCTAACGTTGTATAATTTAACAATCAAGAAAATTGATTTCTCATTATGAAATGGAAGTGGAAGATCATAAGTAAAATAACTGTTGTTTTAGAGTAGCATCAATATATTATTTAATGCTGGGCCCGACTAACCCACTTGATTCCATTCTTCAAGAAACAAAAATGCATTCATTATTTGAATATTGAGAATGAAAGCGACTGTAACTACCTGAATTATAATTCTAATTAAGCGAAGTACCAATACTTCATCTTGAGCTCCCGGTTGAGATTGAAGAAAAAGTCCTCCATTGTTTTTCGTGATTAAGAAATACCTAAAATCGTTCAGATTGACCCAGTTGAAGATGAACACCGAGGTCCTCTGCAGGTCCAGTGCTTGCGCTACTAGTTATAAATTACATATTGCGTCCGTATACCAATCATTGGATCCTCTTATTCTTTTCTCCAATCAGGCTTAACTACCATATATTTTCGAGATAAAATCTTTCATAAATTAGTTTTGTTGACTAAAACGTAGAAATTACACAGGGACATCTTAAACAAGTGATATAACTAGTTCAGATTGGTACAATATTTTATGAATTCATCCGTTGGACCCAGAAATGAAGAGAATACAAACGCTTCAGAACTGCCTAAGTTTGTTAAGTGAATTAGTTGACCTTCCCTAAACATCTTCTACCGCGTTTATTTTTGTCATTGCCGTCCTTTTATTGCATGTGGTAATTTCTATTTTTCCTTTTTGGAATATTAAATACCGACTTTGAATAGTCGATTATGGTCTAATACGATCGAAATCATATTTTTGGCCCTCTTGTGTTAATGAGTAGTTCATGAATAATCTCCAACTTGAGATTATTTATTGGAATTTGTCATCCGCATTAGAAGTGGCAAAATATTTTAATATATAATTACTCACATAGTAAACAAGAAAAAGCAATTCCACCTCCCATAACTGTAGAAATTGCCACATGCAATAAAAGGAGGGCAAGGACAAAAATAAACACGGTAGAAGATGTTTAGGGAAGACCAACTTATTCACTTAACAAACTTAGGCAGATCTGAAGCGTTTGTATTCTCTTCATTTCTGGGTCCAACGGAGGAATTCATAAAATATTGTATCAATCTGAACTAGTTATATCACTCGTTTAAGACGTCCCTGTGTAATTTCTACGTTTTAGTCAACAAAGCTCATTTATGAAAGATTTTATCTCGAAAATATATGGATGTTAATTGTTAGCGTCTTTTTAAAAAATATTGACACGCATTTTGACATGATTTTGAACATTCTAATATGATATTTATGCATTTGGTGATGGGGCACAAAATGATATCTAGCACACCACTCCTCTAAAAATCATTAAATTTTACTGTTTTGGAATCAATATTATAGCTAAGTACTCAATAGTTGCATTAGTTTTCATTTATATTATTTTCAAACAACGATTTAATGATTTTGCTGAAGAATAAATACATTTTTGTGTTCATATTGCATTAATGACTTGGTCACTATTTGAATTATTTCATTTTTCATGGAGTGGTGTGCTAGATATCATTTTGTGCCCCATCACCAAATGCATAAATATCATATTAGAATGTTCAAAATCATGTCAAAATGCGTGTCAATAATTTTAAAAAAGACGCTAACAATTAAGCTGGATTGGAGAAAGGAATAAGAGGATCCAACAATTGGTGTACGGACGCGATATGTTATTTATAACTAGTAGCGCAAGCACTGGGCCTGCAGGGGGCCTCCGTGCTCATCTTCAACTGGGTCAATCTAAACGATTTTAGGTCTTAATCACGAAAAACAATGGAGGACTTTTTCTTTCAATCTCAACCGGGAGCTCAAGATGAAGTCTTGGTACTTCGCTTAATTAGAATTATAATTCAGGTAGTTACAGTCGCTTTCATTCTCAAAATACAAATAATGAATGTATATTTGTTTCTTGAAGAATGAAATCAAGTGGGTTAGTCGGGTAGCCAGTATTAAATAATATATTGATGCTACTCTAAAACAACAGTTATTTTACTTATGATCTTCCACTTCCATTTCATAATGAGAAATCAATTTTCTTGATTGTTAAATTATACAACGTAACGTTATAATTATACAGATTACCTCAACAGCCTTTGAAGTGGAATTTGAGAAAACGAAAAAAGTTAGCTGAATATGTCTCACAAAGAAAAGGAATCCCCAAAGTTTTAGACCAAAAATCGAAATCAAAATTTTGAATTATATGATTTCCTCAAATTTAAATCTATCATCTTATCTGCTTTAATTCGATAGGCATGCACCATTTTGAGCAATAACTTCAATATAGTTCTATATTCTTGTTAAAGCCCAGCTAAGAATATATTTAAAAATTCCAAATGGCAAATATCTTCATTCAGCATTTCTACAACTCACAGACGAAATTTTTTACAGGATTATTGGCTATAGTGGTATTTATACCTCTCTACTCGAGTTCAAGTTCAAACTTTACTGACTATTACTGAATTTTACATAACAATCAAAGTCAAAGGCCAAAACAAAAATTGACTTTTGTAACAAGTTTTGCATTATGATTCATAAGGTTCAAATAATCATTTGATATTAGCTCTGAACAGTATCTTTAATCAGAATCTCTATATTGCAGTTGGATCCTAGAAATCTTAATAACCATTTCATTTTTCGACTTTCTTAAAGTGTAACAATTTTTGTTCTTACACGTATTTTAAAATGTTTTGTATAACAATAATAAGTGAACCACGATTGTTGTTTAATTCCAGGCAGTTTTAGAAGAAAATCTTGATTGTTTTAAATACGAAGATCTGCTTGAGCAGAGTACTTCTAATAATTTCTACAAGGTTATTAGATATTCATATATTGTTTGATACTATTTATTGCCATCAATAAAATGTAAGTTCAAAATGAGGTTAGATTTTTAAGTTGCTACATTTAATCAATAGGCTAAGATGAGCTGAATAATTTATGCTTTCTCAAAGTCACGTTATTTAACTTCAGCTTGAGACTCGGCTTCTTTTATTTTAAATTTAAATACCAAACATAGCAGCAAACCTAAATATTTTAACATTCAAAAACTTCCACCAATTATTTGAAATAACATTGAGGTCGTCATTCACAAGTGACAATATTTCCGGAATTAACTTTCGTCTGCATTAAATATTTAGTAAGTTGACATTTATGAGTTTCTTTCAATATGCTGGATATTTCAATGTTTTCAGCTTCTAAATTGAGATAGTTTTGATTGTTTGAAGGCTTGCTAATCAAAAGTTCCTGTGTGTCCAAGCATAATGGTTGATAACAATATGAGATATAATATTTTAGAATTTGATCTATTTCGTTCATTGTATAATGTGTTTTATTCAATTTACTGCAGTTTAGGTGTCACAGAACTGTTGAGCTAGTTTAATTGTTTTGTTTACTCATTTTATCCATTGTCTTAAAGTGGAATGAAAACGTCAAAAATTAAAAATAGAAATTAGAAAAAATTAGCCTTTTCATTCAGAATCATATGAAATTAATATATATTAAATAGTAAGTCTCCACACCAGTTTTCGCCCTGTTGAGGCGATCTAATTATACAACGTAGGGTAAAGTTGAAACTTATTAGAGCTTCCGCAGATTTGAAAAACTCATGCATGTTCATGAGTATGCACTTTATTTTAATTCAGATAAAAAATTGTTTCAGATATAATTTTACATCTCTACGACACGTAGACGCATTGGATACCAGTCCTATTATATCTATGATAATATTTAAGATATTATATTTATATATACTTAATATTATACTTACATCTCTCATTTTTGTCATATAAATATTTTACATTATTTTACGGTCATATCGCTATTAAACGAAGGAGTTTCGATTATGTTAGACATGTAAAGATTCATAGAACATATATAGTATAACTTGTGAGAAAATCAATGGAATAGCGTTAATCTAACTAGATTTTACTATTTACAAAAAGCTATAATTCAGAATCAGTTTTAACTTTGATTATTAAAGTGAACAATTATTATTCTATTTAATATTAAAACTAAGTTAAGACGAATTTTTTTACATAATAATATCAATAATGATTATTTTGTGCGCAAAAATCTAATTTTAGATCTAGTGTTGAGTTTGTTGATAACTGTTTTACAAATAGGATATTTATAAAAAAATACACAAGATATGTGTAAAATCAATCTTTATAAATATGTTTGAATTAAAATTTATGTTCACTGAATTCTAAAATCCCAAAAGATAATTGTAAAACAATGAAATTCTAAAAACGAATTCTATATTAAAGAACAGTAATATTTTTTAACTTTTTTTGGAATCTTGGAGTGAAATTTTGTAAATATTGTGCATTGTGTACCCTTCGAAATATTAAAGTAAAATAATCTTAGATTTTTTCTTCTCTCTTTACCTCTCATGAAAGTGATATTTTGGTCTTTTCTAGTGTCCCTTGACTACTAGAATCAATCTGATGCACCATGTTATAAATATCCGTAGCTGTATTAGATATACGGCATAATGTAACTACAGTCTCAATAGACTTTGAAAAATGATCAAAAAATCAGATCCAAAATAATTTGAACAAAGTTATTGAACGCATCAAAGTTACTATTATAGTGTTATTTCTTTTCCGGTAATCCGAGATTATTTACAGATTTAAAATGAAAGTAAAAAGCCACTCACTTAATCATTTTTCTAATAATAATATCTTTTCAGCCCGGGTTGTTTTTGCTTTCAACAAAAAATGAAATGTTAAGGAAATTTTATTATTTCTTCTGAAATTGTTAGTTGAGTTGTACCTATATTATTAGCATACACACAACTTCCATTGTAGTTCAATTAATGGACTTCTTAGACTTTCAAGATAATTTCAATCACCGGAAAACAATCCGAAATAATTGTAACACAACGATAGGATATTATCGTTGTTATTGATATTATATCAGTATTAAAATATAACAATATTGACTGTTATTTCCTTCGATACTATTTTTGTGTAAATTATTTAAGATTCTTCATCAGTGAGTACAGAGCTGATAAACAAATACAATACTAACTAATATTCAAGAACTACAAATACAGCTTTAATTTTTGTTATACTGCGAACAACACAAAATATTAGATTTTGATTTTATCAAATATAAATAGATCAAGTTAAAAAGCGATACATTGACAAGTTTCCACTATATAACTATATCTTATTCAATTAATAATCTTAAATTTATGTACCAATCGGAGTGCTCTCGTTATGATCCTATTTCATATTTCAATGACCTCAATTGATATCAAATAAATATTTTTGCAAATTGTAACATCTTTTACTATTATTTGGTTAAATTTCTTTATAACATTAATTTGATTGTCATTCAACTCATCAGCTTATTTGTATTGTTATAATTCAGTACTATAAAAATCATTTGAGATGAAGTGGAGTGCAATCTAATTTTCAAAATTATTTAACTATTGGAACAATTTGTATCAAATTATTCATATCCATTTTTGATTAAGTTTCGTACTCGCTCAGAAATTAAGCGAAAGATTTTTTGAATGTGCAACATCAAATCATTGAAGAAATAATTTGTGAACACTGACTGAGTATTTCTGTATTAATACTCAAAGTTTACCATTTATACGGATTAATTCTATTATAACTTATTGTGAGTTGTAATACCTTGATGGAATATGCAAGTTTGAATACTCTACTCAGCTTTTTAAAATGTGGAGACAAACATATTAAATGATACAACCAAGACATTTAAACATAGTTAATTAATTTTAAACCCCACTATTGAATCTATTATATTTTCGTTTTCTGATATTTGGAACTTTATCAGCATATTCTATCTCTCATATCTTGAAATGATGGTATGAATTATTCCAGTAAGTATCTTCAAAAAAGCTCGGATTACCGGAAAGATTAGTTCAATATTTAATTTTGCTTTCAGTCTCATTTCTTTAGCTTATTAACTAACAAAATTATACGAAGACAGAAACTTCTAACGTGATTAAGCTGTTGTGTTAGATGTTCAATCAACAAGATAAGTACTAGAAAGTTTCCAGAGAATTGTAGAAACTCGTTGGTAAAAACTTTGAATTAGTAAAGCACTGTTTACACTCTACTTTTCTAGCGTAACTAACTTTTCTAGTACCGATATAAATAGTTTCGCGAAGTATCCCATGTTGGATTGTTCATAAAGCTTTGGGTTTTTAAGTTATTGTAACATTTAGTACCAATATTTGAAGTGTAAATTTTGGAGTGTGATACATAATTTAAATAAAATTTTACTTTATTATTCGGGGTCAAGGTAAAACAAATTCATTCAATTAATTGCGACCCGCCTACTAATCTCGGTCCCAACTCGATTACTGTATTAAAGATGTAAATTACACTTATCATTCGATCAATATAGAACACATTAGGTCATTATTAATGTGTCTACCCACTAAAATGCAAAATCTGCTATTGTAAAAGCGTATCGTATAAAGAAAGCTTTTATTAGCAAAATAGGCGATTCATTCATGATAAATGAATATAACTGAATTTATTTTGTATACATATGTTATTTCTTATTTGATACGTTATTTCTGCCCAGATTTAGGATGGGAGTGGGAAAAATTACATTATATCTGCATTTATAGTAATATGCATATCCTCAAACGAACGCAGATCTTTATATATATATGCACATGTTTTTGATATCTAGGATATCACAATTAACGCACATCTCAATGATGATGTGCATGTATTTGACGATGCATGCGGAAGCTCTATTATTCTTCTTTAAAACATACGGTAATTGTGCAAATAGAATGATAATATAGTTAATTATATCAAGTATATGAAAAGAAAGTGTTTTCAAAATTATAAATTGAAAAAAAATTCGTGCTTTGATACGGCTACATGATTTGATTTGTTGAGATTTTGGAAGAAAAAATGAGATTATGATATTTTCGTTCTATATAGGTATTCATGATCATAATATATGCTATATTGTAATCACAAATGAAAAAATTGCGCCCAAACCCGTTGTGTTTGAAATATATGAAATTTTAAGAAAGACGTGTAATAAATAGATAAGCATAAATTTAATAAATATGGTGATATGTGAAGTTAGAATAAAAATGTATAATGCAGCCCCGAAAAGGAGTGGATAAATCGACTTGGTGTGAAAAGTCATGTGAGGGATTGAAATTTTGATTGAAACTAGTGATTTCTATTGTATAAGTACTCTATAATTACAATGATATATTTTACACTTCATATTTTTGCGCTCAAACCAGTTTCCACCACAATGAAACTAAAATTTGATCATTAACTTAGGATCAAGCTGGAGACACGAAAATTTAACTGGCAAAGTAACTAATTGCTAAATAAATAGGGATAGGCTCCGAAACCGGTATCTTGCGTTTGAAATAATCACTATTTAATTAAAACAAGAGTTTCAGAGAAAATGTTTGATGATTTTCTATTCTATAACAGAGAAGCATATTATAGTTATTATATTATAGTTATATTATAGTTATTATATTCAGAGAAGCAAATTATAGTTTCAACTTAAAGTGATTTAGCTTTTGCTTGTTATTTCTAATATGATTAAATAATTTCGTCTCAGGACTAGAGTCTAGCTATTTATTAACAGTAATATTATCACAAATAACATCATATTTTAAAATATGTTTATTGTTTA